>OY882865.1:81029442-81258155 GCA_963693515.1 Pipistrellus nathusii | reverse complement strand
CTTCCTCCCTTCCTCCCTTCCTCCCTTCCTCCCTTCCTCCCTTCCTCCCTTCCTCCCTTCCTCCCTTCCTCCCTTCCTCCCTTCCTCCCTTCCTCCCTTCCTCCCTTCCTCCCTTCCTCCCTTCCTCCCTTCCTCTCTTCTCTCTTTCTCTCTTTCTCTCTTTCTTTCTTTCTTTTCTTCTTTCTTTCTTTCTTTCTTTCTTTCTTTCTTTCTTTCTTTCTTTCTTTCTTTCTTTCTTTCTTTCTTTCTTTCTTTCTTTCTTTCTTCTCCCCCCCCCCCCCCCGTATGTATCTGTCTAATTTTCCCAACACTACTTATTGAAAAGACTGTGTTGACTCCATTGTATGGTCTTGCCTCCTTTGTCAAACTAAGGCTGGAAGTTTGGGTCAAATTCTGGGTTCTATATTCTATTCCATTCACTGTATATTTGTTCTTGTGCCATTACCAGGCAGTTTTGAAAATGTTGGCTTTGTAATTCAGCTTGATATCTAGTATTGAGTTCTCTCCTATTTTGCTCTTCTTTCTCAGGATTGCTGAAGCTATTTGCGTTTTTTTTTTGTTTTTGTTTTTGTTTTTTATTCCAGATGAATTTTTGGACAGTTTGTTCTAGGTCTCTATAATATGCCATTGGTATTTTAATGGGAGTGCATTGAATCAATAGATTGCTTTGGGTATTATGGACATTTTTAATGAAGTTGATTTTACCTGTCCATGAACACAGTATGTTCTTCCATCTGTTTATGTCTTCCTCTATCTCTTTTATCCCTGTAGTTTTCTGAGTACAGGTCTTTTGCCTCATTAAATTAAGTTTATTCCTAGGTATCTTAATTTTTTTTTCTTTTGGTGCATGTGAGGAGCAGCAATCTTGTGAGCAGCCCACCTGTGTCCAAAGAGTAGCAATGCATGAGCAGCCTTCCCTGTCAGCCAGTTGAGCCACCACTGCTGTGAGCAGCACCCACCAGAGGAGCCACCGCCAATGGAGGAGTAGCTGCTGCCACAACCACCCAAGGAGCAGCCGCTACTGAGGAGCCAATGCCACCTGAGTAGCAGCCCCTGCATGACTGGACACCTAGATCCTTTGGTGTGATAAAAAATGGATGGACACAAAAATCCCCAAAGAAAAGAAAAGGAGGTATTGCCAGAAAAGCAGTCAAGTGAAATAGAGGTATGCAATATGCCATAAAATAAATTCAGCATAAAGATCATACAGTCCATAAACCAGATGGATGAAAAAATCAACAACTTATTTAATAACCAAGAAGAGATAAAGAGTGATATAGCTTCAATAAAAAACACCATAGAAAGTTTCAACAGTAGAGTAGGAGAAGTGGAGGACCAAATTAATGAATTAGAACACAGGGAAGCACAACACCCCTAAACTGAACTGCAATTGTAGAAAAAATTAAAAACAGGAGGAGAATCTAAGGGAGCTTTGGGACAACATGAAAGGAAACAACATATGAATAATAGGGGTTCTGGAACAACAGAGAAAGGAACAAGCATTAGAAAATCTTTAATTCTTTATTACATGAGTCTCCTTTTTATATAGGTTGCACAATCTGTTTGATGTGTCTATGTCTCTGGTTCTGTTTTTGTTAATCTGTTTATATTGTTCATTATATTCCATAAATGAGTAAGATCATGCAATATTTATCTCTCTCTGACTTTGTCATTGGGATTTTTAGGGAGATTTATTATATCTGTATATTGATTTGAGAAATATGGAGATTTTAACAAAAACAGGTGCTGGATATTGTCTTTGACATCTATTGATAGGATCATATGATTTTAATTATTCAATTTGTTTATGAGATATATCACATTTATTGATTTGTAAATATTGTGCCAGCCTTGCATCCCTAAAATAAGTCACACTTCGTCATGGTGTATGAATTTCATAATGTATTGTTGAATCCAATTTACTAATATTTTGTTAAAGATTTCAGGATCTATGTTCATCAGGGATATTGGCCTCTAATTCTTTTTATTTGGTGTTTTTATTGGTGTGGAATTAGTATAATGCTGGTTTTGTAAAAAGAGCTTAGAAGTCTTCCTTTTTGTTGATTTAAAAAAAATACTTTGAGGAGGGGGGCTCTTGGTTCTTCTTTGAATGTTTAATAAAACTCACCTACAAAGCCATCTGGTCCCCGATTTCTGTTTGCTGAGAGCATTTTTTTTTTAAATTTAATGCTTCTATTTTATTAATTGTTATCAATTCCTTTAGGTTTTCTCGTTCTTCTTGACTGAGTTTTAGGAGATTCAATGTTTCTAGAAATTTGTCCATTTTGCTCAGGTTGCTCAATTTACTGGAATATAGTTGACCAACATATTCTCTTACATTCTTTTGCATAAGACGATGTCAGTTATTACTTCACCTCTAATTTCTGAATTTATTTATTTGAGTTCTTTCTCTTTGTTTCATGATGAGTCTGGCAAAGGTTCATCAATCTTCTTTATCTTTTCAAAGATCTTATTTCATTGGTCTTTTGCATTGTTCTTTTAGTCTTTAAGCAATTTACTTCCATTATGATCCTTTCTTGCTCTCTATTTCTTTTAGTTGTATGGTGAGATCATTTATTTGAGATTTTTCATGTGTTTGTGTGTGTGTGTGTGTGTGTGTGTGTGTGTGTGTGTCTGTGTGTGAACTTACCTCTTGGGACTGCTTTCACAATCCCATAGATTTTTATGTTGCATGCTCATTTTTATTTGTTTCTAGGAAGTTTTGGATTTCTCCCTTGATGTTATTGGTAACACATTCATTGCTTAATGACATGCTATTTAGCCTCCATGTATTTGGAGGTTTTGAATGTTTTTGTTTTATTTTATTTCTATTTTTATGCCATTGTAATTTGAGAAGATGCTTGATTGAATGCCAATCTTCTTGAACTTGAGAACACTTATTTTGTGTCATAACATATAGTTTATCTTTGATAAGGTTCCATGTGCAATTGAGAATAATGTATATTCTGCAGTTTTAAGATGAAATGTTCTGTAATCAATTAAATCCATTAGATCTACAGTGTCATTTAAATTTGCTATGCACTTGTTGCTTTTTTTGTCTGGGAATATCTATCCAGTGATGTAAGTGGGGTATTAAAATCCCTTACAATAATTGTAATGCTGTTGATATCTTCCTTAAAGTCCTATAAGAGTATATATATGTGTGTGTGTGTGTATATATATATATATATATATATATATATATATATATATATATTTGAGGCCCAGTGCACAAAATTCGTGCATGGGGGTGTGTCCCTCAGCCCAACCTGCTCCCTCTCCAATATGGGACCCCTAGAGGGATGTCTGACTACCAATTTAGACCCAATCCTACTGGGATCGGGCCTAAACAGGCAGTCAGACATCCCTCTCAAATCCAGGACTGCGGGCTCCCAACTTCTTGCTTGCCTGCCTTCCTGATTGTTCCTAAAGCTTCTGCCTGCCAGCCTGATAACCCCTAACCACTCCTCTACAGTCCTGATTAATGCTTAACTGCTCCCTTGACAGCCTGATTGCCCCTAACTGCCACCCTCTGCAGGCCTGACAACCCCTAACTACCTTCCCCTGCAGTCCTGGTAACATCTAACTGCCCTCCCCTGCAGGTCTGGGTTCCCACCAACTGCCCTTCCCTGCAGGCCCAGTAGCCCCCATCATCCCTCCTCTGCCAGCCTGGTCACCCTCAACTGCCGTCCCTAGAAGGCCTGATCCTTCCCAACTGCCATCCCTTGTTGGCCATCTTGTGTGCACATGGGGGCAGAATCTTTGACAACATGGAGGCAGCCATCTTGAGTGTTGGAATGATGGTCAATCTGCATATTATTCTTTTATTAGATAGGATAGAAATATGATGCATGGGTGGGGGCCAGCTGGTTTGCCCTGAAGGGTGTCCCGGATCAGGTTGGGGATTCCCTTGGGATGTAGGTGGCCTGGGCAAAGGGCATGTGGTGATTTGCAGGCAGGCCATACAACCTGGTGACCCAAGCAGAGGCCCTGGTGTCTGGGATTTATTCATCTTCTATAATTGAAACTTTGTAGCCTTCAGTGGAGGTCAGGGCAAGCCAGGAACTTTGCTTCCTTCATCATTGGAGAAACCCACACTTCCTGCTCACTCTGGATGCAGGCATTTTTGTTGGGATTTATTTATCTTCTATAATTGAAATTTTGTAGCCTTCAGCAGAGGGATGCCTGGGCCAGCCAGAGTGTACAGGAAGCTTGGCTTCCTCCATTGCCAGGAAAATCCAAGCCTCCTGCTCACTCTGTGGCCACAGCCATCTTGGTTGGGTTAATTTGAATAGTTCCTGATTGACTGGTGGGTGTGGTTTATGGCTATAGGGGAATTACAGTCAATTTGCATATCACTCTTTTATTAGATAGGATATATGCTAGAATTCCAGAACACAAAATTGTGTGGCGTCACCCACCCACTCATGCCACACTACACTCACAGCCCTGCCCACCCGTGCTCCTTGTTCTGCGCATGCAGCTTCCTGATGACCAGTCTTTGATCATTATGGCATCACAACCATTGGGTTTTTAGTATTATGTAGTGTCCTTTTTTGCATGGAGTAGGGTTGTCCCTCACCCCAGCCTGCACTCTTCCAATCTGGGACCCCTTGAAGTATGTCCCCACCAGGATTGGACCTAAAAAGGCAGTCAGACATCCCTCTCACAATCTAGGACTGCTGGCTCCCAACTCTTCACCTGCCTGACTTCCTGATTGACCCTAACTGCTTCTGACTGGCAGCCTGATCACCCCCTAACCACTCCCCTGCCAGCCTGATTGATGCCTAACTGCTCCCATGCCAGTCTGTTTGCTTCAAACTTCCCTCCTCTGCTGGCCTAGTCACCCCTAATTGTCCTCCCCTGCTGGCCTGATTGCCCCCAACTGCCCTACCTTGCAGGCCTGGTCCCTTCCAACTGCCCTTCTCTGCTGGCCATCTTATGGTGGCCATCTTTTATCCACATGGGGACAGAATCTTTGACCACATTGGGGACAGCCATTTGTGTATTGGAGTGATGGTCAATTTGCATATTACTTTTTTATTAGATATGCTTATTATTATTTTGATTAATTTTTAGGAAGCACTTTATTTCACCCTTCATTTTAATGATAGCCTTGCTGGATTAGTCTTGGTTTCAGATCCTTGTTTTTCATTACTTTGAATATTTCATGCCATTCTCTTCTGGCCTGTAGTGTTTCTATTGAAAATTCATCTGAATGTCTTAAGGGGATTCTCTTGTAGGTAATTGACTATGTTTCTCTTACTACCCTTAATATTCTTTTTATCTTTAAGACTTATCACTTTAATTATGATTTTTTTTGTTGTTTTTGTTTTTATGATTTTGGTTTTTGGGGGACATTCTGGGTTCATATTGATTGGGAATCTCTATGCTTCCTGAACTTGTATGACTTTTTACCTTCACTAGAATAGGAAAGACTTCTGTCATTATTTCTTCAAACAGGTTTGCTATTCCTTGCTCTCTTTTTTCTCCATATGTTGCAAATGTTATTATATTTTGTGTTGTCCTATAGTTCCCTTAAATTGTCCTCATGCTTTTAAAGTACTTTTTTGCTGCTCTGATTGAGTAAATTTTTATACCTTATCTTTCAATCTGCTGATTTTATCCTCTGCTTCTAACTGACTCTTACTTTCTTTCAATGTATTCTTTATTTTAGCTATGTCATTCTTCATTTCCAGCTGGTTCTTTTTCATAGTTTCTATGTTATTTTTCATGTCTGTGAGCATTTTAAAAACCATTACTTCATGTTTGTGATAAATCACTTGCTTGTATATAATTTAGTTCTTTTTCTGGAGATTCCTACTGGCTTTCATTTTGGGCCTGTTCTTTTGTTTCATAGTCTTTGTTGTCATTTTTTGTTTGTTTCTGTGTTTTGGATAAGACTGCTATGCCTCACAGTCTTTGTGGGGTAGCCTCCATGTTGGAACCAGTGGTATAGTTTCCTTGATATGGTGAGCTGATTGCTCTAAGAATGTCGCTGTTTGGGTTATGTGGGGTTTCTTATTGTATTTGAGTCTTGATTGTTGTTTTCCTGTTTGTAGGTGGGCTCAGTCCTCAGGATCAATGACAGTGATACTCAACCCTTATTGCATTGTGCCAACTGCTGTACAAGTGCTTTGGGCCTGGTATTTGTGGAGCTTAGTGGATTTTTCCATGATGTTGAGTCTTCCTCCTCAGTGTGTTATCTCCTGGACTCCCAGGAGGTCCACTGGTGCAAGCTAATGTGAGTCATTGCACTTTGGACCTTTTCTAAATTCTGTGTATTCTTCATCAACCACCTGAACAAACTTTGAAATGTCAGAGTAATCTTTGTCATAGCTGAGGGCACAACCATGACACCAGAACCCATTGTGTCTTTTTCAATCTGTTTTAATATTGCTTTATAGCTTTCAATATATATGTATTTCACATCCTTTGTTAATTTCTAGGCATTTCATTCTTTTTATTGGAATTGAAAAATGATTTATTACTTTCTTTTCCTGAAATTGTCAGCTTAGTATATAGGGATGCAGTATATTTCTGTATTTTAATTTTATATTTTGAAACTTTACTGAAATTTTTATTGTTTTTTAAAAATTTTTATTTTATTGTTTAAAGTATTATAAATAGTAGTACATATATCTCCTTTTTTTCCCAGTTGACTATCCATCAGCCTCCCATGATTTTTGTTTGTTTGTTTGTTTTGGTGGAGTCTTTAGAGATTTCTATATAAACATTCATGCCATTTGAAAAAAAAAAATGACACTTTTGTTTCTTAATTACCAATTTGAATGCCTTTCATTTCTTTTTCTTGTTTGATTGCTCTGGCTAGGACTTCCAGTACTAAATTGAATGAGTGGTGAGAGTGGACACATGCAAATACAACTACAATGAGATAACACCTCACATCTGTTAAATGGCTATTATCAACAAGACAGGTAATAACAAGTAGGAGAGAGGTGGAGAAAAAGGAACAATCACTCATTCCTGGTAGAAATGTAAACTTGTACAGCCATTATAGAAGCAATATAAAGGTTCCTCAAAACATTAAGAATAAACATCTGAGACAGCAACCCCACTTTTGGGTATGTAAAAAATATTAAAGCATTTATTGGTAGAAACAAATGCATCCCTATGTTCATTGCATCCTTATTCACAGTAGTCAAGACAAAGAAACAACTAAAGAATTCTTTAATAGATGATTGGATAAAGCATATATGTTACATATTCAATGGAGTACTACTGAGCCATAAGAAAGATGAAATACTGCCATTTGCAATAACATGGATGGACTTGATAATATAATGCTAAGTGAAATAAGTCTGACAGAAAAGTTAAGAATCATATGATCCTATTGATATGTGGGACATAAATCTGAAAGTAACAAATGAAGAAACAAGAAAGCAAACAAATAAAAACTCATGGACACAGATCACAGTATAGTTGTTATGAGAGGGAAGGAAAGTAGATGCTAGTTAATGATAAGGAGGTCAAATATGAAGGTAACAGAAGATGATTTGATTTTGATGGTGGACACACAATGCACTATGAAAATTATGTATCAAAAAATGTGTATTGAAACCTATGCATCTTATTAACCAATGTCATCCAAAACTTTAATAAAAAGAAACAATATAAAGGCCAAAAATAAATAAATAAACACTTTTTTTTCTTATAGAATACAATAATGAAGAGGCAAATCCAATAGTTGCTTTTCATGGAAAAATGGAGTAAATTCCAATCATTCCATATTTTGGCCTGACCACTGTGAACACAATTGTGCAATGAGACATCAATGTAGATTTTGGACATTGTAGAAAATGTACAAGGTGTCACGATTCTAATACCCTCTTGTCCCTGAGACTCAAAGCATCATTTTTATATTGAGAGGAAGCTTCTTCAATGAATGTAGAAAAAGTCATTTAAAAAAAAAAACACCTGTACTTTTAATTTTATATCACATTAAGAAGAAGGAAGAAAGATATAATAAGTAGAGAGAACAATTTATGCCAGGTGCCATTTTGAGGACTTTACAGAAGAATAAGTTTCTACATTACTTATTTGGTTGATTATTATTGTTAATTTTAAATTGGCCAGATACATTAATAAGAGGTATTTTATAAACCACAAGCAAACCTCACTAACATTTATAGAAAGTGATTTTTGGAAAATATTTAGATTGTATTTTCAGTGAATGATTATCCCTGAAAATAGGCAGCCACAGCAGGCCAACTGCCTGGCATCAAGCATCTCTGGTGCAATTTAAAAAGAGTCCATGATTGTCCTGTTTTCCACAATGTTCCCAAACTAAGATCGTGGTATCCTCAGTACTCAAAGGAACAAGGCCTCTCTTACTTTCCCATCCTTGTAGAAAACCGAGATTTATAGCATACTTCTGAAAAGTGTACTTTCCTAGGTTACAGCATCTTTCATGCAGTAGAGCAGTGTTTCCCAAAGTGTGGTACGCGTACCCCCAGGGGTATGGGAAGAGTTTGGTGGGGATATGCGTTGCTCCTGAGTTCGGTGGGGATATGCACTGCACTGTGCTTAGCTGCGCCTAATTCTACATTCTCATGAGTACGAGGGGTACTCAGCATTACGAAAATCATAGAAGGGGTACACATATGTCAAAAGTTTGGGAAACACTGCAGTAGAGGATAAACAGGAGTCCATGTTCTTGGCCTTATTAACAAGAGGGATCTAGCATTTCAGTAATATAAACTTAAGGATCTTCTTAAATATCAAATGCAAAAAAAATATTAAATACAGAAAAATCATCAAAACATTGCTACAATACTACCATTAAAATATAATTTGAAAATGTCTCTGGGGTCACCCATTACCATTAAGTTAGACATAGCACATATCACTGTAAATATAGCTAAGGGTTAGATTAAAAGAAGAAACAGAAAATTTTGAAATTGGACTTCTCTTACCAACATGAAGAAGCTGTGGAAAGCATGATGCAAGCAGCAAGAAGGGAGCCCCAGATTTTATTTCCACTGGTTCTAACAGTAAGAGTCTGCAAAGTAGGCTAACACCGCCTCAGAAAAGGTGGTTTAAGCACATGTCTTCCCCCCTCCTCCCATACATAAACTAGAGACCCGGTGGTCCCTCAGCCGGCCTGCACCTCTCCAATCTGGGATCCCTCTCACAATCCAGATCCACTGGCTCCTAAGCACTCATCTGCCTGCCTGCCTGCCTGATCCCCTCTAGCCACCTCTGTCTGCCTGCCTGATCACTCCGAACTGCCTAACTGCTCTCCCCTCCTGGCCTGACCCCCCTAACTACCTAACTGCCACCTCCTCCTTTCTGCCTTCTCCCTCTGCCTTCTCCTGCGGGGACCTCTCCCATGGCCTCTGCAAAAGGGACTGTGGTGCTGGGCCAGCCCTCACAGCCACCAGGGATGCCTGCCCTCAGCCCTTGCACCACTGTGGCTTTGTCTGGAAGGACATCAGGAAGGAAGTCCAGAAGACATCGGGCCTAATTAGCATATTACCTTTTATTATATATACATATTATATCCTAATAATAGAAGGGTAATATGCAAATTGACTGAATGGCAAAATGACCAATTCTTCTATGACATGCACTGACCACCAGGGGGCAGATGCTCAATGCAGGAGCTGCCTCTGGTGGTCAGTGTGTTCCCACAGGGGGAGCACCACTCAGCCGGAAGCTCCTGCCTAAGCTGTCAGTCAGACATCTCCTGAGGGCTCCCAGACTGCGAGAGGGTGCAGGCTGGGCTAAGGGACCCCCCTCCAAGTGCACAAATTTTGTGCACTGGGCCTCTAGTATATGTATAAAAGCCAGTGTTCCTAATGACCAGAACAATCAAACTAACTACTCATCGCCATGAGGTGGCATTGACCACTTCTCAGTCCCTCCCCCTCTGGTCTGCCAGAGGGGACGGGTGGGACTGGCAACTGGCAAGCAGCCTGATCTGTTGGTCCCTCCCTCTGACTGGAGGCTCCGATGGATCAGCAATGGTGAACGGGGGAATCAATCAGGGTGGGTGGTGGGAGGACTGCGTGGCTGTCAGGCTGTTGGGGTCACCAGCTCAGCCCCAGCTGCTTGGGAGCTCAGGCCTGTGGGAAAGTGGGCACCAGCAACTTCACCTTCTTGTGCGGGTGCCTGGCAGGTTGCTGATAGGACACGCTGCCAGCTCAGGGCCGCTCATACCAGGGCGAGTAAGTGTGCCCCGCAGCCGCCTCCATCAGTGCCTCAAGCCCCAGCAGCAGTGGCAGTGGCAGTGTGTTCCATCAGAGACCGGTCCAGCACACGTGCATGGAGGTGAAGTCTCTGTGCCCACTTTCCCACAAGCCTGAGCCCCAGAGCAGCTGCGGATGAGCTGGTGATCTCAGCGGCCTGACAGCCCAGTGGCAGAGGCGGCATTCCGCCTGGGGACTGGCCAACGGGCAGAAGATGGCCCTGACTACAGGAGGCTAGGCCAAGCTTTTCTACCCACACGATTTAATCATCACTGGGCCTCTGGTAGATACATATTTATTGATGTAAACAAATATCCAGTGGTTTTTTTTAAGTCTTATGGGTATTGACAAATTTATTGATAATACAACATTAGAAATAAAATGAAGCTCTAGTCTGTTTGGCTCAGTGGATAGAGCATCAGCCTGCAGACTAAAGGGTCGTGGGTTCAATTCCAACCAAGGGAACATACTCAGGTTGCAAGCTCAATCCCCAGTAGAGGATCAATGATTCCCCCTCATTAATGTTTCTCTCTCTCTTTCTCTCTCCCGTCCTTTCTGAAATAAAAAAAAATATAGTTAAAAAGAAAAATGAAATGAAATGAATATATAATAACAATTTATATTAGGTCTTACACACAACTAATGAACTATTAGGCTGTTGATGCAATGACTGTTCACATCTACAATAATACAAGCATACTATGCTAATTAGATCAGACATCCTTCCTGACAAAGCCACAGCTCCAAGGGCCACGCTGCTTGCACAGTTTTGTGTATCGGGCCTCTTGTTTGATAATAATTACTGGTGAAGATAATCATGATGTATATTTACAAAGTTAAAGTGATTGTATTTGGATATCAAATTATGACCTTTTTGCTTGTTTCAGGCTACTTATCCAAATATTTTAACAAATCTTTAATAAATTTCTATAGCAATAAAAACAACTTATCTTGAATACATATTACTAAGTGAAAGAAGCCAATCTTAAAAGGCTATATACTGTACAATTATAACTACATGGCATTCTGGAAAAGGCAAAACGATAGATACAGTTAAAATATCGGTAGCTGCCAGGGGTGTGGATAGGGAGGATGGAAGGATAAATAGAAGGAGCACAGAGGATTGTTAGGGCAGTGACTACTGGGTAAGATACCATAGTGATGGATACATGTCTTTACACATTTGTCCAAATCAATAGAATGTACACAAGAGTGAACTGTAATGTAAATTTTGAACTTTGGATGGTAATGATGTGTCAATGTGGGTTCATCAATTGTAACAAATGTACCACCACTCTGGTGGGGGAGTATTGATAGTGAGGATGGCTTTTCATACGTGGGGGCTCAGGGATATGAGAAATCTCTTTATCTGCCACTCAGTTTTGTTCTGAACCTGAAATTATTCTTAAAAAAATAAATGCTTAATTAAAAACAAAATACATTCATGTTCTCCTGGCTGGTTAGTTCAGTTAGAGCACCATTCCAACCCATCAAAGTTGCAGGTTCAATTCTAGTCAGGGCACATACAATAGATGAATGCATAAATAAGTAGAACAATAAATTTATGTTTCTCTCACTCTTTCTCTTTATAAAAACCAATCAATAAAAAATAAATAAAATTAAAAAAACAGAAATGTTGATATGGGTTTTATGTTAGTTAAACTAATAACTCTAGGTGTTGTTTCCAGTAAGCCTTTAAACCCTAGCCCAATTTTAAACTATTTTTAGCAATAAAAAATACAGTTAACAAGATTGGTAGCAATCAACACCATCTTATATTTAGAGCCTAACAGATAAGTGTTTTTCATGTTTTATGTTCAATCTCTGAAGCTCAGATTGACATATGTCATTTTATGTTCCTTACAAATGTGAAAACTAGATGTTGAAGAACTTAAGAGCCTTACCAGAAATCACACTGCAGTTAAATACAAAGTCTGTGTCAAAATCTATATTTATGTAACTTCAACTTCACTTTTTCCTCCACCTAGAATTAATTCACTGTCCATCCATTCACAAGCCAGAATCTTCATGTTAACAATGAGGAAACTCAAGGTGACATTTCCAAGGCTTTATTAATGTTTCTTTTAAAAGAAGACAATCTATCTTCACTTTGACAAATGGTGAAAATTGTTTTCATAAAAATTTAACTCCCCACTGTGGGAAGGCCTCCGTCTGATTAGCTATAACCATCCCTTGATTTACAAAGGCTATCATTTGAGGACAGTCACTTTTAGAGGCATCCATGATATGGTGGAGTGCTTGTCAATGGCCTTATATAATTATAGTCAAGTTGGTTCATGCAGGGACTATCTAACCACTCAGACATTTATTTTACTATCAGCCTTGATTTAGCTTTAATTAAATAATAATTTATTCAGTACCTCCTTCAAAGAAGCCTCATGTGATTAATACTCATACATCATTTCAAGTGCCTGTACATATTGTGGAAACTCAATAGATGGTACTGACTAACTTCATCCCTGGTGGAAAGAGAAATATTTTTGAGGCAAATATCATGAAAATAAACCTAGTGGTGGAATTGAATCAATTGAACTTCATTGGTTAATATAGGGACATAGCCAGGCATCAGATGAGAGCTCTTCAAAGCCATGTACTATCAGAAACAGCTGCATAATCTCAACTTCCTGTGCTCACTGGAGTATTTCCTTGTCATTAGGACTATCAGCTATGGCCTTTGCACAAACTGGGTGGCATTTGACACAGCAGGCTTTCCTGAGGGAGAGGTAAGTTAGTTTCAAGGTGACCCTGGGCTTGAACCCCATCAGCCACTGCACATTACTAGCCCTTCTCTTAAACATTGGGGCTCATACAGGAAATGGTCAGTGCATGCTGTTGTCATTAACAACACTATGTTGTTTGTTTCTAGGGAAAGGAGTCAAGATACATCTGCAATGAAGAGAGTTCACTAGCTCCAAGCACACCATGTGCACTCCACAGATAAGGATATAAACACCAGAGTATAAATAAAACATATAAATAACAAATGAAGGCAGTCAGGTCACACACATGCCATACATACAAAGGAACAAAGCATTAACCATAATAATTGAGAAATTCAAACTAGAATGAATATTGAAGAAGTGACTTACCTATATCAAAGGGTCAAATAGATAAAGAGCCTTTGATTTATTACCATAATTACAGCTAGGTAAATATACAGTGCATAGGAATGAATAAAGACAAAAGCCCATCTTTTCTTTCCACCTTTGAATTCTTTGGGATTCAGAAATTACTCCGCTCCTTCAGCTTGTATTCCAAGATTTCTACACTCTATCTCAGCCAAAGACCACTATGACTCCTCTTCCCATGAACATATATCTCATGTGGTTCTCATCTAAGGTCAACTGTCAGCTTTACTTCATTAGAGAGTTCCATAGACCCCTGAGTGCAAAGGCTAAGGACGGGATAATGGAGAGCAACATTTATATTTTTGTCTTTAAGTGAAGTTAGAGCTCCATCAAAGTCAGGCACTCAGAGCTTTGCGTTTGTCTGGATTGTCTTTTCCCTTACCTTTCTTTGTTATAATGCTTGCTCTACACATTAAGAACCTGCCTCAGTTTTGAGTTCTATCCCTAAACTCTACCTGGATGATTAAGCTCTGGTTACCTGCATCAGAATTCACTGGGTGTTGAGACAGAAAGCCTGCCTTGGTCTTGGTGTTTAACTTGCACATATAATAATGGACTCGTGTTCCAATTTCATAGGACTTAAATCAGCACCCTATATACTCTAGAAAGCATACCTGTCCAACATGCTGTTGTCACTTTCCCAGCTTCAAGAAATTTTGTTCTTTCTGAGTGATTTTATTTTTCAGAAAAGGCAGCAGAATCATCCCTATATAAACAGCTTCCATAAGCTTCTGAGAAATTTATTAAAAATTGCAAAGCTGTGGGGTTGGGAAAACTTATAGAGAAGCTAAACTAAATAAATATATAAATAATAAAGGCCATCTCTGCCTCTTGTTCCATCATTTACCCAACCTTCATAACAGAAGAGGCTGTGATGGAAATGAATATTTAGAATTCTTAAGCATCAGTAAATAATATGTTACAAATGATAGATTCTCTAAAAGTCCTCATTACCATTATTCTGCATCTGGGTAAAGGACAACTCTAATTTAGCAGCTGTTCAATGCCCCAAACCCTTAAATCATTTGACTCCTTTTCTTCTCTCCTACCCTATCTCAAAACCGTCAGCAAACCCTGTCAGCTTTATCTCTGAAATATGTCCTCCAGCACAGCTCAGTGGTGGAGCATCAACCTATGAACAAGGAAATCAAGGTTGGTTCGATTTCTGGTCAGACAAATGCACAGGTTGCAGGCTCATTCCCCAATAAGGGGTGTGAAGGAAGCAGCCAATCAATGATTCTCCCTCATCATTTATGTTTCTATCTTTCCCTATCCATTCTCCTCTGAAATCAATAATATATATAATTTCCATTTGCCCAATCATCAGTGATCCGCGATGTGGAATATCTTTTCATGAGCTTCTTGATCATTTGCATATCTTTTTTTGAGAAATGTCTGTCTAAGCCATTTGCCCATTTTTAATTTGGTTTATTTGTTTTGTGTTGTTGAGTTTTAGGATTTTAAATAGCCTGGATAATAAATTTTATCATGTATTTATTTGAAAATATTTTCTCTCATGCTATTTTCTAATATTGATCACATTTCTTTGATCACATTTTAAACTTTGATGAAGTTCAGTTCATCCTTTCTTGTAAAATTTCAGTATTTTAAAAAAAATTTTGAGACTTTTTGTAGTCTAACTTATGGTCTATCTGGAGAATGTTCACAGTTCACTTGGAGAAAATAGTGTATTATTTTGTTGGATAGAGTGTTTTTTATATATATATATATATATATATATATATATATATATATATATATAATCTCCAGGATTCTAAGCACAAATTTTTGAAACTTGTTAGTATTTTGAAACTTGTTATATATATATATGTATCTGATAGGTCTATTTTTTATAGTCTTGTTCAGGGCTCTATTTAGTTATTGATTTTCTATCTAGAGGTTCTATCCATTATTAAAAGAGGTGTATTGAAGTGTCTGACTATTACTGTGGGATGCTATTTCAGCCTTTAGTTCTGTCAATGTTTGCTTCGTGTACTTTGGGGGCTCTGATATCTGGTGCATAGGTCTATCTCCTCAGTGAAATTACTCCATTTTCAATATATTTATCTTTTAAAAACATATTTGATGTAAGGTATTGTCTGATTAGTAAGCACATATGTATTTTGGTTACTACTCACATAAAATACATATTTTTGTTTATTAAATTTTAGCCTATCTAATTCACCTATTTAAATCTAAAGAAATCTCTTACAAACAGAAAATAAATGGATCATAAATGTTTATCTCTACCAATTCTTACATTTTATTTGAAAAATTTACATTTATATTTCAAGCAATCACTAATAGAGTAGATATTACTTCTATCATTTTGTTTATTTGTTGTATGTATAGTGTTTTTTTTTTTTTATAGGAATCTATCACTGCCTCTTTCCTTCATTTCCATTTGCATGAAATATCTTTTTCCATCCTTTACTATCAATCTCTATGTTTCATTCTGGTGGGTCTCTTGTGGACAGTATATATATAGATCTTGTTTTTATATGCATTCAGATATTCTGTCTCTGCTTGGAACACTTAAGCAATTTACATGTAAAGTGAGTGTTTATAGGTACATATTTATTACCATTTTATTTCTTTCTTCTAATAGAAATCTCTTTAACATTTCTTGTAATACTGGATTGGTGGTCATGAGCTCTGTTAGTTTTTCCTTTTCTGGGAAGTCATTTATTTCTCCTTGATGTTAAATGATGTCCTTGATTGGTAAAGTAATCTTGGTTGTAAGTCTTTGCTTTTCATCACTTTGAATATTGTATGTCAGTTCCTTCTGACCTGCAAAGTTTCTGTTGAGAAATAAGCTGACAGTCTTATGGGAGATCCCTTGGAGGTAACTGACTGCTTTTATCTTGTTACTTTTAAGATTTTCACTTTGTCTTTAACTTTGTCCATTTTATAATGTGTCCTGTTGTGGGCCTCTTTGGATTTATCTTGCTTGAGACTCCGCACTTTCTGGACTTGTGTGTCATTTTCTATCACCAGGTTAGGAAATTTTAAGTTGTTGCTTCTTTAAAATGTGCTCAATCCCTTTCTATCTTTTCCTTCTGATTTGGATATTGTTATGCTACATCTTGTCCCAAATTTTCCTTAAATTATCCTCATTTTTAAATTTCTTCTTTTTTTCTGCTCTAATTGGGTGCTTTCTGCTATCTTGTCTTCCAAACCACTGATTTGTTTATGTTTCATTTCATTTAAAGTTTTTTACTTCTAATGTATTCTTTATTAAAAATATTGTGTTTTTCATTCCTCAATAGTTATTTTATGTTTTCTATATCATTTCTTATGCTGTTGAAATTCTCAATAAATTCCTTGAGTATCTTTATACCATATCTATTGCTTTGTACTTTCTATCAGATAGATCACTTGCCTCTATTTCAGTTACTTCTTTTTCTAGAGATTTAGCCTCTTCTTTGTGTCTTTCTCTCGCCATTTGGCTGCCTCCCTGTGTTTGTTCCTCTGTGTAAGGTAGATCTGTTATGTCCCCCATATTTGGTAGGGGAGCTTTCGGTGGTTCTGTTAAATCCCTGTGGGACAAGTCTCCTTGATTCTAAGCTGGGTGCTCTAGGAATGTCCCTTCGTTAGGTTATGTGAACCTTCTTATTATAGAAACCTCTTGATTACTGTTGGCCTATTAATATTAGGGTTGACCTTCATGATGGCTGACAGTGATAATCAACTCTGACCACACTGTGCAGGTGTTAACCACACAAAGATGAATTTTCCTCAAGCAGGTTCTGGTGCCTGCCAATATCTCCCATTGGATATGCCTCTTATTGAATCAACTCAATCTTGCACTAATGTTGAAAAAAGCTTGTCACTAGGTGTATTATTTTGAGGACTACTTGATATGAACTCTAGTGTAAGTCAATGTCAGATGCTGCCTGTGACTGGCCCTAAGCAACTTGTTTGGAGCTTCACATTTTATGGCTGCCTCTACTGGGCCTAGGAGTGTGTGGGAAGGACCAGCTGTGCACTAAGGCCAGCTTCCACCAGCATCAAGGGTGTAGGCAGGTCAGAAATTGCTGAAGACACTACAAGATTCTCTCTGCCTGCCTCTGCCTGATGGTTGCCTATTAGGCTCAGTAATTGAAAGAGCCTATAGAGGTATGTGAATTGTGTGAGTCACCAGGAAGAGCCAATTGATGTTCACTGGATTTATATAGATTCAAACTCAGTGCCAGTTCTGTTTCTGAGTCCATTCAGAAAAAATCCCAAACTATATCAATGCCAGCTGCCACTAGGCAGATGCCTGCAGATTTCTGTTGTGGGGCCTGTAGAAGTATGTATTTGGTTGGTGACAATAGGAAAACTGTAGCAGAACAATGTTTAGTGCCTTCAGAGGAGGCCAGGGCACTCACTCCAGGCTGAGGGGCAAGGCCACTTGGGCCCCCACCACTGAGCCTGTTGGATCGTCCAGCAGGCTCCCCTCTGTCTGAGGCAGGGCAAAGCAGTCATTTCCAGATAATAGGTATCAGATTGTATATAACAAATTCTATCTGTGTAATTGCTTCTTGACATCCATGTCTGATTCAATTCCTTGATAGCTCATCTGCTTCCCAGCGACTAAAGATCTAAACTCTAAACTTTCAATTTCCCAAATCATTATGAAAGTCCTTAATGTGAAGGCTCAATATAGCCCCGCTGCTCTGTCCTGCTCCTCTCTGGGCTCATAGGGCAGCAATGTGGGACTGGTGATGGGACATAAAGAGACATTTCCCCCCCGCTGGGCTCCTAGTTTGAATGGTCATTGTGAAAAAGCAGTCAAATAAAACTCTCAGGGGTGACCTTCAGGCATAAACAGAGCTGTTCCATTGTTAATCCAAGTTATCATCTTTTAAGGAGTGGTAACTCTGCCTCCTTTTCTGTCTGTTAATAAAGTAAATTATGTAATTCCTTCTACAGTTGATACTTAGCAACAATGGCATTTGAAGGGTACTGATTAGGCCATTGTGGGAAGGACTTTAGACTCCTACCTGCTTCAGAAAAAAAAAAATAAAGCTTTAAAAAGGGCTATTTGAAGTGATGTCTCTAAAAGGTACACATAATTGCTGACTTTTGCTTTTATTTATTATTTTAGAAAAGTTTTTAAAGAAACAGCATGCCCACTAGTTATTCCCACCCCACCTTTTCCAACAGAATTAGTATAAATGCATTTCTTGGTTAGATCTACGTGTTTCTGAGGTCTTTTGCAGGACTCATTCCTAAAGAAAGTACTTCTCCCCTGAATGTTGCCGAGGCATGCCTAAGAGATATTGCACGTTTGGTTCTAGACCTCACAAATTAAGTAAGTATTGCAGTAAGGCAAGTCACCCAAAGTTTGGTTCCCAGGTGCATAGTATAAAAGTTATGTTTCCACTCTAATGTAATACATTAAGTGTACAATGGCATTATGTCTGATAAAACAATGTATAAACCTTAATTTAAACCACTTTATTACTAAGCATGCTATTTTCTGAGCCTTGTCTTGACTTGATGGTGATAACTGCTGGCTGATCATGGGGGTGGTTGCTGCAGATTAGGATGGCTGTGACAATTTATTAACTGTTTTGATTAATTTTAGAGAGAGAGAGAGGAATTGAGAGGGTGTGGGAGAGAGAGAAACTTCAATGTCAGAGCATAACATCAATCGGCTGCCTCCCGCACGCTGAAAATCCAACAAGACCTTTAGGTGTGTGGGATGATGCTCAACAAACTGAGCCACACTGACCAGGGTGAGGATAACTTAAAATAAGACAAAGAGGTTAGCCACATCAACTGACTCTTCCTCAGAAGATTTCTCTGCAGCATGTGATGCTGTTTGATAGCATTTTACCCACTGTAGAAATTCTTTCAAAATTGGAGTTAATCCTCTCTAACCCTGGCACTACTTTATCAAATAAGATTATGCAATATTATAAATCCTTTGTTGTCATTTTAGCAATCTTCACAATAACTTCATTAGGAGTAATGTTCATATCAAAACCTACTTTCTTTGCTCATCCACAAGAAGCAGCTATTCATCGTTAAAGTCTTATCATGAGACTTGAGTAATGCAGTCCCATCTCCAGGCTCTACTTCGAATCCCAGTTCCCTTTTTCTTTCCCACATCTGCAGTTACTTCCTCCACCGGAGTTTTGGGAGTAACTCATGAGGGTTGGAATCATCTACCAAACCACTATTAATGTTGATGATTTTACTGTTCCCATGAACCAGGAATGTTTTTAATAGCATCTGGAACTGTGAATCCTTTTCAGTAGGTTTTCCATTTATTTTGTTCAAACCCATTAGAGGGGTGCCCTTTATAGCCTTATGGAATGTATTCCTTAAGTAATAGTCCCAGAAGTAGAAATTACTCCTTGATCCACGGGATGCAGAATGTCTCTCGGGTTAACAGGCATGAAAACATTAATCTCAGGCCACATCTCCTTCAGAGCTCTTGGATAGCCAGGTGCTTGTTAGTGAGTAGGAGTATTTTGAAAGAAACCCTTCTCCTGAGAAAAGGGTCTCAACAGTGGGCTTGACTACTCAGTAATCCAGGTTGGAAATGGGTGTGCCATTATTGAGGCTTTGTTGTTCCGATTACAGAGCAGAGTAGATTTAGCACAATCCCGAAGGGCCCTAGGATTTCAAATACAGTAAGTAATGTAGAGTCAGCAGGTGCAATAATTCTAAACAACATAGTCAGCCTGCCTTTTAACTATTTGAAGCCAGGCATTGACTTCTCCTTTCTAGCCATGAAAACCCCAGATAGCATCTCCTTCCAACATGAGGCTATTTTGTCTATATTAAAAATCTGTTGTGTAGTGTAGCCACCTTAACTGATTATATTAGCTAGGTCTTCTATTTAACTTGCAGCTTCAAAATCAGCATTTCCTGCTTCACCTTATGTGGATGGTTTCTTCCTGAAATCTCATGAATTGACTTCTGTTAGCCTCACACTTCTGTTCTGCAGCTTGCTCACCTCCCTTAGCTTTCAAAGAATTGAAAAAAATTAGGGTCGTTCTCTGGATTAAGCTTTATCCTAAGGGAAGGTTGTTGCTGATTTGATCTTCAATCAGAGCACAATAAAATGAGGTAAGCCTGAACTCACTTATCCCCATTACATGTGCCAACATTTCAATTCAAACAGGAGGTAGTTTAAGATTTCAAACCCTGCCCCACTTTACTTGGAGTGCTTGCACAGGATTTACTGATTTACCTGCCAATTTTCCTATATTCTGGAGTCTAATTTTCTGATTCATAGAAAGAGTTCTTACAAATATATAGGTCTTGAAATATTAATAGTTTAAGGAGGAAAAACCATAGGCATCTAATCACTGAGTGTTTGGTATTATAGACAGCATAGACTTAGAGAAATTAGAGGCAGAAAAGTCTTTACAAAGTAACATGGGAAAAGCCAGTGCTTCCCCCAGAACTCAGTGGGGTTTAAATGTTAGAGTCAGACTGTTCAAGATCAACTCCCCAGGTTATAATTTGTAGTTGTGTGACCTTGGTAATGTTACTCGTCTTTTCTGTACCTTATTTTCTTCATGTTTAAATTAGACTTATAACAATAGTAATTGTTTCAAATTATTTGTTACAAGGATCAGTAACTAATTCACATACATTATTTGGAAGGGTGTTTGATAGAAAAATGTGCTCAGTACACTTCTAGCTGCAGTAACCAGCTAATTTAGAGCCAGGCAGACCTGCCTCAAATTCCAAATCTACTTCCTACTAATTTAACTGCATAGCACTTTAGTTTCCTCATCTGTGAATCAGAGATACAAAGGTTAGATAAGGAATCAATAATGTCATGCACATAGATATATTATTACAACAGTGGACATCTAATATTGAATATTTTTTATAAACACGATGATAATACATTTAAAGTAAGAGGATAGTATAAAGTCATTACTGAACAAATAGTAGTTTCCTGTCTCTGAAGGTCTAACCTCTCTATCAACACATTTAGTCTCTGCAAAAATATGTGAAGCATAGAAAAGAAAACCGAACAAAGTATTTGACCCAGATTAGCTAAAATATTTAGTAGTTAAAATTCAACCCGTGTTTGTAACTAATGACTATAGTAGTCACCATTTACTGATAATCCTCTTCACATATCGCCTTGGTACTTTTAGAAACTTATTATTATTTGATGATTATTGCTCTTGCTTTTCTTATTGATAAACCAAGGCTGAGACAATGAACCAAATCATATAGACATTGCAGGTAAAGCTTGGCATGCAATGGCTTTGAAAGCAGAAGTGTCCACACAATTTTCATGACATATGCTTCAAAATTAAAGTAAGTGGCACCTTTAAATATTATAGATTTAATTTTTTATAATGTCGATATTATTTTTTCAGGTCCTACAGCCTCTTTCTATAAATTGTTACCAAATATTGATACTATTAAAATTAAAATAAAAACTAATTTTATTCTGAAATAAATGCAGAGTACTTAGGAAGCAAATGAGCTTATTTAATGAAATGGTGACTGAAAAAAAAAATCATAGAACATCTGGAGCTCGTCATAACTCAGCCAAGTTTCTCTAAGCAAACAGCCTGGCTGGAGATTCTTAAATGGTGGCCAGCTCAAAGGAAATGACACCTGCTGAGCAGCTGAAAGAGACCGCTGATCTGCGCCTCTCTGCTGTTTGAAAAGCCAGAGTTTGGAGGAAGGAGCATTTGTACAGTCTTTTCTCTAGTACCAAGACTTTAAAATGGAGTGAATCTATACTAATAAAAGGGTAATATGCTAATTAGACTGATCATTTTTTGGACTCCTTTTCAGGCGTCCTTTTAGACAAAGCCATATTGACAGGGCCAAGACAGAAGAGATTAGAGGTGATTAGGAAGGCAAGGGGAGAGCAATTAGGGGGATCAGGCCAGCAGGGGAGAGTAGTTAGGGTGAATAGGCTGTCAGGGGAGAGCAGTTAGAGGGATCAGGCTGGCAGGCAGGTGAGCAGTTAGGAGTCAGAGATCCTGAGGGGTCCCAGATTGGAGTGAGTTCAGGCTGAGCTGAGGGGACCCTCTTCTGGTGCACAGATTTTGTGCACCAGGTCTCTAGTGGTTTATAAGTTACTACAGCCTCCTTCATACACTAAGGGCTATGTTGTGAAATTTTAAAAATTCACAGCCATAAATGATATCTAGATATAATTATAATATTTCATTAACAATAAATTAAATTATAAACAACAAAAACCAGTTTCAAGGAGTAGTCTGGCTTGCCTTTGAATAAGCTTCAAAATGTTTCTTTGAATAAATATACTAGAGAAAAAGATCGAGTTTTTGTTGTTTATACTTAGCAACTCAGAAGGAGTAGAATTCTATCTTAAATTTGGTCACTAGTGAAGTCCACCCAACCCCAACATAATTGAATTCAACCACCGTTCAGTGTTCACTCTGCCAGACACCTGCCATTCTGCCTGGCACTAGGATGCAACAATGAATAAGACATGGTTGTTATTCTCAGGAAGCAGACAGCCTGCTCTGGCAGACCTTTAGTCTAGGAGAAAAAAGGGGCAGAGCTCCTTTAACCTGATAACTTGCTTTGGTGAGTAGAGATACATTTTCATAGAACAGTTCTGGATTTCAGACAGGCCCTTGAGATGATGAAGAAATGCACATTTCACTATTATTGTTTACTTTCATCCAGAATTATGTCTGGATAAACTTGACAGGGCAGAAGGCAACTGAAGAACTGAATTCATCTTTATGTATTTAAAACTCATAATAAAATGTATGGAATTTTGCTAAGGTTACAGAAAAATAGGTTAAATCTAATGCCAATGTGCCCATCATTGCTGTCCACACTGCATTGTGTGATCTTATTACAAATCCAGTAGAAATGCCCCTACACTCCCTGCAATGGTATAGTCCACATTCACTGTGGTACTGAGTTCTTGTCTCTGCTGGATCCATAACTTGTGTTTCAGCTCTGTTTTATTTCCAATTGCCCCCTTCTGATAAGCCCTGATTTTACAGTTTTCCTTTTAACTGCCATCAAATTCTACTGGAAATTTGGGTGTGTGGACAGATTATATTGAAGCAATGCATACAACTTTCAATTCAATATTAGACATTTCCATATTAAAAATTCACTTTTATTTTCCAAATTCAGACAGTCTTGCATGTCCTCATCTCTCCTTCTGTGTAATCTTCTCTCTTAATCTGCATATTCCAATCCGTTTAATTCTAATGCAGAGATTTATTCATTCATTAATCTTTGTTCTTTTGTCTAGACTAGAGAAAACTTAGTTGCCTAGAGTTGTCCCTCCTCCACCAAGCATCATTTAACAAAATTTCTAAAAGAAAGATCCTTTGAACTAATTTCAATATGATATATAGTTTTACTTTTCTACCATATGTGAATAAACTGATAATTTAATAATAAAAGTCACATAGATTCCTTGTCTCCCAGATGAACTCCACATTCTTTGTGAATGAGAGTGATATTTTAAAGTCACTTGAATAGTCTATTTCATTTAAAATAGCTCCCTAAAAGCAGCACTCATCAAGGGCAGAGAATGCTCTACATGCTAAGAAAGCATATGTCATCTTTTTGTTTGCAACAGCAGAATGCAAGAGCTAGAATGCTATGCCAAAACAGATTTTGCATCTGGGCTACACTAGCTGCTTATTATGTGAGTCTGGGATAAATCATTTAACTATTCTGAGCTTCACTGTCTTCATTTGCTATATTGATTTAATATGTCACAATGATATTGTGGGAATTAAATAAGTTAAGAAATAAAGATATAATTTTACAATTATACTTATAATAATTATAATTTTATAATTTTGTTTTTTCTTTTCACAATATATAGTTTATTAAATCAAAAAAGTTATAAAATAAAATATTTTAAATGATTTCCATGCTAATCAAGTGCTAGTGCTGAGAGGTGAGAGTAGGGGGAGAGAGGTTAATGGGAGAAAAGGGAGACATATGTAATACTTTCATCAATAAAGAATTTTTTAACAAAAGTAAATGAAAACTTTGAATTGATTGGGAATCTAGGTATTCGGTCTCAGTTGCCCTTCAACCGACTTGACTTATTTCCAGTGGACAGCAGTGCATTAACCATGTTTCTAGTTCTGTAAATAATTCATTAGCAGATTCTCAGTATATATGCTGGATGCATTCACCACCCTGATACTTCAACCGAGTCTCCTGGCTTTGGCCTTGTGTCTCCCTTTTCACTTCCCTCCTCCTTTTAAGAACATGATTTTTAAACACAAAATAATCAATCTAGAGTCCACACCCCCAACCACCTCCTAGTATTCCTTGTGGGAGTGATGCCTGAGCTGAGATCTAAAGGATGAGTAGAAGTTAAATGGCAGAATAAGAGAAACTGCCCTTCTCTGAGTATACCACAAGCTGAGGAATGACTGAGAGCTTTGCTCCTTTTTGCTGAACAACCATAGTCTTCTACAAAATCATCATCAGCAACATAGAAAGCAGTAAAATAAGTATTTTTAATCTACAGAATTCAGCTCAACTTGTATTATTTTTATGTAAATTTGATAATAAAGACACATATATACTGGTGTGTATCAATGGCTCATGTTGAGTGTATCCTATTTAAAAAAAAAAGCTATCTAAATACACAGTGGAATACTATTCTGCTGAAAAAGGAAGAAAATGTTACCCTTCGTGAAAGCATGGATAGATCAAAAGAACGTTATGCTAAGTGAAATAATCTGATCATAGAAGGATAAATACCATATGATCTCACATATATATGGAATTTAATGGACAAACAAAACTACCAAGCAAAATAGAGACAAACTCATAGATAGAGAACAGGCAGACATCTCTGGGGTGGGGGAGTTGAGGTGGAGGGATTGAGCAAAAACGTTAAAAAGAAAAAAGATAGATACAACTTATGGGCAAGGGCAACATTGTGGTGATTATAAGAGTGAAGTAGAATAGAAGATGACATGGAGGAGACAAATGGTGATGAAAAAAAATTAAATTAAATACTATCTAAATTAGCAATATTACAATATTATGATATTGAAGTTAAAATGGAACTAAAAAACATAAAATACTTATTCTTATAATGGACAGACATCATAATGTATACAATATATGTTTCATGTGCAGGTAACCTATTCATTCTTTTACTCATTTAAGAAATATGTATGGAGCAGCTACTAAGCTATCAATATTAGCATGTGATGAAGAGTCTCATTTCCCATGCTAAGGCATTTACAACACAGCTGAGGGTACTGACAAAGAGATGCATCATTACAAACCAAAATGTCTTTCAGAAGATACCAAGGAGGGAAATCATCTCAGAGTCTCAACGGGCATGCTAATGGAAAAGACACTTAAGAAGAGCCCTACTGAATTAAATAGCTCTTTTCACCCTAAAAATCTTGCCACACCTAATTGCTAAGCAAGAGACAGGCTGAGAACACAAAGACAAGAGGAGACTAGAAATATCTTTTAGAGAAATTTTTGTATAATTCATAATTATAGTCTCAGCAACTATATCTTCATGTTATAAAAAAGGAATATTGATACCTGGACAGGTCAAGTACCTTATTAAGAACAACACAACTAATTAGCTCCTTAGGCAGAACATGCCTCTGCCTCCAGACTCCACAGCACATGGCAGCAACTGAAGCCATTGAGGAAAAGTCAAAGTACTGTAACATAACAGTGAGGTATTTTAGGGATATATCCTCATCTTGGAGTCTTTTTTAAGGCTCTGTGCTGCCAAGTTTGTTGGGGATTAGATTCATTTCTCTTTCCCCAGGTATCATCAGATGCTGTGCTGGAATTGACCCCTAGCAAAAACCCCTCCAATGACAGGAAAGCACCACTGCAAAGAAATCAGCTCATCCGTGGGGTCAGTGAATGAGGAAAGCAGAGCTGAAGCCAAGGTGAGAAGAATTTTTTAAAATGTCAGACATGTAGACAGCAAATACTGTACTGATTTGTTAATTTTTTTCTGTCATTCTTTCCACAACATATGCTGGCACAATAGAGAAGCAGAAAAGAATTTTTCCAATTTTTGTCTATGATGCCCACACAGGGACAAATGTACAGTCTGACTTTTGTTAACTGTGTCTTCACAGAGCTAAGGCAAGCACCCTGAATAGTATATAACTGTCCCTTATTAATACACTCAGTCAAAAAATGCAATTGAAACTTTGCACTAAATTCATATTGTACTTCCATTTGAGACAGACTATAGTTCCTGTTCTTTCAAATTTTAATATCTGTTAATGTTGGAGAGGAAAACACAAAACAACCAGTGAAAGCATCCCACCTCCTCAGCCCTAGGTGGACTTTCTCAGATAACTCGTTATGGCCAGTTCGAGTGGTCATTTTCTCTTTCTCTTCTTGGCTCAGCATCCCCAAATGGGTTCTCTGCTTTTTCTTTTTGCTCTGTCATCATTCTGTATTTATTTCAATTATAGCACTGACCACATCATATAGTGATCATAGATTTATGTGCCTTTCTCATCCATTAGACTGCAGACTCTTGAACATCAAATACTATATTTTATTTATCTTTACATTCTGAATATGAGTATAGAGTATTGTAAATGTCAAAGCAATGTGTCAGGGAAGAAAATTAAACACACACCAAATAGCTGTACATTTCATATGAGTTGGGATTACATCATATTCATAGTTGCATCTGAAAGAATTCTGAGCTTGATACATAGTAGGAACTCAATAAATTTAATGAATAAATATGAGTAAATGGGTGGGAAACTGAGGGAAAAACCATTATATGTAACTAAAAATAAAGAGGATATTAAATGTGAATTTTCAAAAAAACAAATGAAGTTTATAGATAATAAGAATGTGATAACTGTGCCTTGTAAGACCCTAAATTTTGGGAAGAGATAAAAAAAAAGGGGTCAGAAATTGCAGTGAGAGATAACTTCATAAAGATGTGTAACAGATAATTAACCTAGTATGTTTGAAAACAGGTATATTAGAATATTGGCATATGTGTTGCCTAGTTCAGTCAGTCAAACCTACATAAGCTTCAACAGACATAACTTATAAGCCCCTGATTATATCGTTTAGTAAATACTTATTAATATACAACTTTAGTCAATCAAGCACAAAATATATTTTGTCCCAAATATGTAACTTCTGTTAAAGTTAATTAAATTCATTTATCAGACCAGTGGACTTAGATATTGCCTCTCTGTGACCATACAATATGAACAGGATCTTCTTAAGGATATTAGAGAGAACTTCCTTCAGAAAAGCCAGCTTGTGCATTGGGACTAAATGGGTCTTACTACTTATTATCACAAAAGACTCTCACTATCTTTGTCATTTTCAAATTGATTTTCATTTTTAAATGCCTACTTTGCAAATACTTAACTCAAAGAATTATTGTTATGACTAGAGTCTCAAGTATAATACCTTAAATATACTGGACACAAATAACTTTATTATTTATTACATGTATTTATATATTCTTTCATATATTTATTGTGTGTGGTTCTATTCATGTACTAGTAATAGGTCAATTGATTAAATGAACAAAAATTTCTGCTCTTGTTTGTTTATGTTCTAGTGGGAAAAGGGAGAAAAATTAACAATTAGTAAACAAAAAAGTATTTGCTTTAACTGACAATTACTAGGGAAGGGTTAAGCCAGGGGGAAAAAATGGTGAGTATCAGAGGTGGAAGAATCTCAATTTTAAATAGGGTATTCAGACTTTTAAGAGGATAAAACAGTTTATCATCCAGGTATCTGAGAGAGAGTGCATTCCAGTCAGAGAGAAGAGCAAAAGAACAGATCTACAGCCTTGAGCGGGATACCCTGGGCCTATCTGAGGGCAGAAGGAGAAGGACATGGTTGGGGCAGGGAGCTAAAGAAAGCTGAAGATGAATTCAGAGAGGAAGTGTGGCCAGCCATTTAAAAAATTAATGACTCTAGCTTTATTTCTGAATATATGGGGAGAGTGGAGGGAATTGAGCAGTGGTGTGGTATGATCTGACAGCTGACATATTTCATGAGATAATTCCAGCTGCCCTGTGAAAACAGACTGCATGCAAGCAAGAACAACTAGTTGTGGTCAGGGTGGGGGCAGTTGAAAGACTGGCAGTGATTTGACTCTAAATATATCACGGTATGTCAGATGTGGAGTCTGAAGGAAAGAGCAGTATCAAGACTGACGACAAGGCCTTTGGCCTGAACCACTCAGAGAATGGAGTTGCCATAACAGGTGTGCAGAGGACAGTGGAAGGGCAATCCTGTTCTTCTCCATCACCCGAGCTCCTCCAAGGACATTTTCAGTTCTGCAAAAGCTACACTATGTCTATATCCCAATTATCACTGCAGGTCTAGGAAAAAATATTGGTCTTCTGTAGCCAGTGGTCATTGAATACTTAAACAGAAAGGGACTAAGTTTTTTATGGCGCCTGAATGTCACCATACTATATGAAGCAGTTTGCATACATTATTTCATTTAATGTTTGAAGAGCTTTTTTGACAATGTTTTATATTAAGCAAAATGTGAGACTGAGTGGTCTGTCTAGACTTTCAACAAAGTTGTTGGTGATGTCTGAAATGTAAGCATATAATTTTATTATTAAAATGCATCCAGATCTATTGAATCAGACTTTCTTATTTTCAGTCCTAGAATATGAAATTTTAAACAAGGATGTATAATGTTTATCATTAAATGTGTGGAATCACTATTCTAAAGCATAACTGGCTGGCTGATTGATAACTGAAAAATAATAAAGTTGTAGATACATTTTCCATGGTTCCTATAACTGCATTTTATTATTGCTATGCCTGTAACCACCTTATTTGCACTTCAAATGATTAAATATTGCTCTCTATAGAAAACGTCCTCATATAACGCCTTACTTCACCAATAAAACATTGTGTCAATGTAGGAAAGTCACTATCTTTCTACAAATAAATATAAATAATGCCTCATAGATTTGTTAAGAGGATAACATGAAAAGTGACCAGCCAGACCTTTATTTACAGAATTAAATATAGTAATTAGCTTACCAGATAACATATTCTTCCTTTGGAGGAAAAACACTTAAATATCAAGTGATATATCTGTTGTATAATAATTGTATAATAATCAGTATTTAATATAGTAATTTAAGTAGTAAAAAATAATCTAATTTCAACCCAAGAGCAGGCATGTACTTCCATTATTTAAAAACATCAGGAATAAAGATTAACTTTTAGGAACAAAAAATAATTTGTGATATAGAAACAGAAGGTAATTATTACTTAAATATAATTTAAAATACAGGAACTATCTTTATTTAAACTGCTTTGTTAATCACTTCTTGTCCAACGCTCAACATCCTCACTCATTCTTTGAACTACAAAACCATATACATATCCTGGCTGCATACTTAGCTCTACAAACAAACCAGATAGTGTTGATAAAGTTAGGAGCTTTCTGAAAAATCCTTCTATTATGCTCACTGACGTAAGTCCAGTATTGGAAATGAGTAAGTTTGTTCTTGGAAACTTTCCTAATACCAAATCAGACTTCAACTCTGATCTAAATGCTTCCCTATACATTATGGTTTCCACTGGCTAAACCTTCATTCATTTACTATAGAAAACTTTTCTAATTTGTGCTGTAGGGGACACTATTTCCATGTGATTCCTTAAGGTCAAAATAATATAGGAAATGTGTATTCACTTAGAGTATACCAGACACAGTAGCAAAATAAAGAGTCTGAGACATTCTGCAGCAAATAAATATGCCTGAATTTGTTTAACCCAATGTTACTAATCTTATTGTGTCATGCCATCATTTTTTTACCCAACACTACAGTGAAACTAAACATCATTAAACACACTTGAAAAGCACTATTGTTCTTAGCTTATTTTATTTTATTGTTTAAATATATTTTATTGATTTTTTAACAGAGAGGAAGGGAGAGAGATAGAGAGTTAGAAATATCAATGAGAGAGAGTCATCGATCAACTGTCTCCTGCACAACCTCCAGTGGGGATATGCCTGCAACCAAGGTATATGCCCTTGACCAGAATCAAACCCGGGACGTTTCAGTCCCTCTATCCATTGAGCCAAACCGTTTCGGCTCTTAGCTTATTTTATAGATTACTCTGAAAATAAGTATCCTAAATATACTTGAGTACTGCCATGTCACTTCACAATTCTGAGTTCCTTAATTTTTATTCTCAAGATTATTAGTTCTATAAATGTATCACACTACCCATACTTACTGATCTTACTATTCTCAGACACTAGTAGATATAGAGAAGGTAATATATCAGCAATTCACAAGAGTGGGAAGCAGGGAGGGGACAGACAGTTATTAACTTAAGCTGTATGAACACCATAGGCCACTGCTTGGCACTTGGCATATGCTCCACAATCATTTTCTCTTTTCTTCTGCCCTCAATATTGAGATCTTGCAGGTGAGAAGAGGTGAGCACTAGATAGCAACAGCAATGAACTATCACTTCACACCTATCAGAATGGCTATGATCAATAAAACAAACAAGTGTTGGTGGAGAAAAGGAACCCTTGTGCACTGTTGGTGGAAATGTAGATTGATACAGCCACTATGGAAACAGTATGGAGGGTTTTCACATAATTAAAAATGAAACTGCCTTATGACTTAGTGATTTCACTTTGGGGTATATATGCAAAGAAACCCGAAACAATAAACTGAAAGAAGATAGGAAATACAAGATGGCAGCAGAGTAGATGGAAGGTACACTCACCTCTTCCCATAACCAAACTGAAATTACAGCTAAAATATAGACCAATCACCCCGAGTAGCCAACTAAGATGAGCTAAAAAAATAAATAAATAAAAAATTTCTAACCAAGGATTGACAGAGGAAGCCATTTGGAGACTGGTAAGAGGGCAGAGATGCAAAAAGGACTGGCTCCCCTATGAGGGGTGGAGACTGAGATTCCAGCAACATGTCTGAGCTGCAAAGGTTCCCTCTGAGGAGCATGGGGTCAGAACTTCATGCCAGGCTCCCCAATCCAGCACACCAGGGCTGGGAAGGGGCATCCATGTAACATCTGGCTGTGAAAATCAGCAAAAATTCTGTCTACCAGGGAGAAACAGGACTCTTACAGAGACACAAGTGCCCTCTTAAAGGAATACTTTCCAAAAGCACATTCACAGCCACACACTCTGGGCTCTAGCAGAGGGAGGGTGGAGTGGACTAGAGTCATGTAAGGAGAAGTTGGTGGCTCTGGGGAGACAACTGAAGGGACAAACACCAGGATCCCTGCTCAGAATCCTCTCCCATAGAACACACCATCATTCCTGGGTGGAACATTCCTCTGCTTAAGGCTTCAGACTGGAGAAATGCAGTAATTTCATCTGGATTTTCTGTCACCCCATCCTGCAGAGCTTGCACTCTACTGAGGAGTCAGCTAATTGGCCAGGGTGTAGAGGTCTGGGCAGACTCAGGGTGTATCGGTGACTGAGTTGTGTGGCTTTTGGACAGGTGCAATTTCCCCAAATTTTCCGTAAACCTCACTGGTACTTCCCCCTAAAGAAAATCCAGGCTCCCAGAGGCCCCATCTTCATGCTAACAAGCTAGCAAACAGAAGCTACCAGAAGATCTAGGCAAATTTGAGACAGATTGGGTTCTGTGACTCTGGTGAAGGGGGCCCCACCCCACCTTTTGCTAAATCTGAACAGTACCTCATCCTCATAGATCCACTAGCTCACCCTCTTTATTCCTAGCAGCCACACTGAGCTGACAGAATCTGAGAAAGACTGAGTTGTATGACTCTAGTACTGGGGCCATTTTTTTCTTATAAGCCCTACAGGTACAGTGCTTTCCCTTCATATGGCCAAATCTTGGTCAACTTGTACCTGATAAACTCTTCTGGCCTTACCCTGGTAGTCTCTGAGGTCCTGTGCCACCTGATAGGTGGCAGCTACACTGTGTATACTCTGGGACATATGTTGAGTAGCTTCAGACTCAGCACTGGCAATGAATTTGAACATGTATCAATTTGAACCTGGTGAACACCACTCACCCCTACATGGTTCCATACTGAGAACTTGACCTATGCAACTCCAGTACTGCCAGATGTGCTTTAGTTGACTGAGCCTAATAGGCAGGTGGAGGAATTTGAAGGTATATCTTAGGATGCCTTGGGCTTTTTGCTGATCTGTCCCAGGCTCAGTGATGGTGGACACTGACATTGGAAAGCAGCTTTGTCTTTCAAACAAACCACAGCCCAGCACAGGAACAGCTACATAGCTCCAAAAAGGGTTCCCAAGGCCAGTCACAGGCAGTATCTGACATTAACCTGAAACAGAGTCCCTCCTAAGAAGCCCCAGAACAGATATACCTAATGGCCAGCTTCGGACAACATTAGAGTGTGATTCAATTAGCTTCACCAGTGACATATTCAAAGGGAGAACTTGGCAGGTACTAGACACTCTCTAGGTAAATTATGCTTCATGTGGTCAGCACCTGCACAATAAATCACACACTGTGGTCAAGGTTGATCCTCACAGTCAGCCAACCTGAGGGTTGAACTCATGCATGAACTTTTCAAAAACAATTAAGCCTCAATTACCACAAGACTTCCACATAGCCCACACAAGGGGACAATCATATAATGTCCAGATCAGGTGGTCAAGGAGACTGGGTCACTGGATCCCACAGGAAACCAACTATATTAGGCCATCTTATCAAGATTCAGAGTGATAGAAGATCTACTTTAAACATAAAAACAAACACAAAGAGGCAGCCAAAATGGGGAGACAAAGAAACACACCCCCAATTAAAGAACAAGAGAATTCTCACACAAAAAGAACTAAATAAAATGGAAGCAAGCAATTTACTAGATGTAGAATTCAAAACAATAGTTACAAGGATACTCAATGAACTTCCTGAGATCTCCAAAAAACTTAAAGAAAACTTCAGGAAGCATGGAAAGAGCTACAGAAACTATGAAAACAAAAACAAAAACAAAAAACAAAACTAGTATGAAATGAAAAATACAATATCTAGGATTAAAAATATATTAAAAGAAATAAATAGTAGATTAGATGAAACATATGATAAAATTAGCAAGTATGAATACAAGAAAGCAGAAAACACCCCAAAAGATCAGCAAAAAAGCTGTAACCAGTTTGGCTCAGTGTATAATGTGTCAGCCTGCAGACTGAAAGGTCCCAGGTTCAATTCTGGTCAAGGGCATGTACAGTGGATGTGGTCACGTCCCTGGTGGGAATGCTGCAGGAGGCAACTGATTGATGCTTTTCTCTCAATGTTTCTGGCTCTCTATCCCTCTCTCTTCCTCTATAAATAAATAAATATTAAATCAGCAATAATTAATTAATTAATTAATAGATATTAGGATAGTTTAAGGTATCATTGGGGAAATGTGGAATGTAATAACATCTTAATCATAGGAATTATAGAAGAATAGACTGGGATCAAGGGATAAATGACCTATTTGTAGAAATTATGATGAAAAACTTTCTAACCAAAGGAAAGAAAAAAGACAAAGTCTAGGAAGAATAGAGAATCCCAAACAAACAAGGTAAACCTAAAGGGTTCCACACAAAGACATACTTAAAATGGCAAAATTTTATGACAAAGGAAAAAACATTTAGTTACCTATAAGGGAGCTCCCATTAGACCATCAGATTATTTCTCAACAGAAACATTTCAGGCTACATAAGATAGGCATGAAATGTTTAAAATGATAAAAAGTAAGGACCTACTGCGGCAGCTGCGACCTCTCCCGGAGCCACGGGCTCGGAGGGAAGGCTGCGCCATCTTACCAGGAAAGGAGGATCTTCTCTGAGGCCTGTAAAACCCACAGCAGAGGAGTCCATTGAGCAGCTGTGATGCCTCAATCGGCACAAACACGTGGATTCAAGGGAGTTCTTCAATCACCCACAGAAAGGAGAAGGAATACCACATAACCTGACATCCTGAAAAGAGAGGCCATGGGGAGACAAAAAAAAATAGCCCGCACATGAAAGAAAAGCAGGCATCACCAGAAAAGGAAGTAAACGAGTCAGAGGCAAGCAGCCAACCAGAGCAAGAATTCAGAATAATGATCATAGGATGGCTAAAAAGAATGGAAGAAAAATTTAACAATAACCAAGAAGAAATGAGGAAGAACCATGAGGAATTGAAGAAGAGCCATGGGGAATTGAAGAAGAATCAAGAGGAATTGAAGAAGAACCAAGAAGAAATGAAAAATGACATCGCTACCATGAAGAACTCAATGGAAAGCATCAAGAGTAGACTAGATGAAGCAGAGGACTGGATCAGTGAGCTAGAAGACAAGATGGAAAAAAATACCCAATTAGAGCAGCTTCTAGAAAAAAAGATTTAAAAGCAGGAGGAGAGCCTATGGGAGCTTTGGGACAATACAAAACAAAATAATATTCGAATAATAGGGGTTCCAGAAGGAAAGGAAACTGAGGTAGACATAGAAAAAGTATTTCAAGAAATAATGACAGAAAACTTTCCTAAGATAGAGAAGAAAAAACCCACACAAATCCAAGATGCTTGCAGAGTCCCAATCAAAATAAATCCCAGAAGACAGACGCCAAGGCAATTATAATTAAATTGGCAAACAACAACGACAGAGTAAGAATCTTAAAAGCAGCCACAGAGAGACAGAAAGTTACATACAAAGGAACCCCCATCACACTAGCAACTGATTTCTCAACAGAAATATATCAGGCCAGAAGGGAATGGGATGAAATATACAAAGTCATGCAAAGGAAGGGTCTGAATCCAAGAATACTGTACCCAGCAAGGCTATCAATCAAAATTGAAGGGGAAATCAGAAGCTTCACAGGCAAAAAAAAACTGAAGGAATTTATCTCCACCAAACTACCAATGCAAGAAATGCTAAAGGGTCTACTGTAAAAATAAAGAAATAGGAAGTGAAGAAGGAACACGGGTATAGAATAAAAATGGCATCAAATGAGTACCTATCAATAATAACCTTAAATGTAAATGGATTAAATGCTCCAATCAAAAGACATAGGGTGTCAGATTGGATAAGAAAACAAGACCCATACATCTGTTGTCTACAAGAAACCCACATCAGAAAAAAAGATGCACACAGACTGAGGGTGAAGGGATGGAAAAAAGTTTTCCAGGCAAATGGAAATGAAAGAAAAGCTGGGGTAGCAATACTTATATCTGACAAATTAGATCTCAGAGTGAAGGACATAACAAGAGATAAAGAAGGCCACTTCATAATGCTAAAGGTAACAATCCAACAAGAAGAAATAAACCTGGTAAATATTTATGCACCCAATACAGGAGCACCCAAATACATTTTTAAAAAAAACTGCTGGAGGACATTAAGGGAGAGATTAATAGCAATACAATCATAGTAGGAGATTTTAATACCCCACTGTCACCCTTTGACAAATCATCTAAACAAAAAATCAGCAAAGAAATATCAATCCTAAATGACTCATTAGACCAGATGGAATTAATTGACATCTTTAGAACACTCCACCCCAAAGCCACAGAATATACATTCTTCTCAAGTGCACATGGAACATTCTCAAAGATAGACCACATTTTGGGACATAGGCAAAGTCTCTTCAAATTCAAGAAGATAGAAATCATATCAAGCATCTTCTCAGATCATAATGGCATAAAACTGGAAATTAACTACAATAAAAATAATCCAAAGAAATCAAACACGTGGAGACTAAACAGCATGCTATTGAACAAGGACTGGGTTACCAGAGAAATCAAGGAAGAAATTAAAAACATCTTGGAAACAAATGACAATGAAAACACAACAATCCAAAATCTATGGGACACAGCAAAAGCAGTTTTGAGAGGGAAGTTCATATCCTTACAAGTATATTGCAAAAAACTAGAAAAAATGGTAACAGATGATCTAACTCTACAACTCAAAGAGTTAGAAAAAGAGCAACAAAAAAGCCCAGTGTAAACAGAAGGAAGAAAATAACAAAAATTAGAGCAGAGATAAACGACATAGAGACCAAAGAAACAATACATAAGATCAACAAACCAAGAGCTGATTCTTGGAAAGAATAAACAAGATAGAGGAACCTCTAGCCAAGCTAACCCAGAAACAAAGAGAGAGGACCCAAATAAACAAAATCAGAAATGAAAGAGGTGAAATAACAACAGACCCCACCGAAATACAACGGATTGTTACAAAATACTACGAACAACTCTATTCCAATAAACTGAACAACCTGGAGGAAATGGACATATTCCTAGAAAAATACAACCTTCCAAAACTCAATCAGGAAGAATATAAAAATCTCAATAGAGCAGTGACTTGGGAAGAAATTGAAATAGTCATCAAAAAGCTTCCAGCAAACAAAAGCCCAGGGCCAGACGGCTTCACAGGAGAGTTTTACCAAACATTCAAGGAAGAACTAAAACCTATCCTCCTCAGACTATTCAAAAAAATCTAAGAGGAAGGAACACTTCCAAACTCCTTCTATGAAGCCAGCATCACCCTAACACCAATACCAGATAAAAGACAACTCAATGAAAGAGAATTACAGGCCAATATCCCTCATGAACATAGATGCCAAAATCCTCAACAAAATTCTAGCAAATCGACTCCAGAAGAACATCACAAAGATCATACACCATGACCAAGTAGGACTTATTCCAGGAATTCAAGGATGGTACAATATCCGCAAATCAATAAACATAATACATCACATAAACAAATTGAAAGATAAAAATCATATAGTCATATCAATTGATGCAGAAAAAGCATTTGATAAAATCCAACACCCTTTCCTGATAAAAACTTTCAACAAGGTGGGAGTACAAGGATCATACCTCAACATAATAAAAGCTATATATGATAAACCCACAGCCAACATTATACTCAATGAGCAAAAACTAAAACCATTCCCTCTAAGAACAGGAACAAGACAGGGATGCCCACTCTCGCCACTCCTGTTTGACATAGTACTGGAAGTACTAGCCATTGCAATTAGACAAGAGGAGGAAATAAAAGGCATCCAAATTGGAAAAGAAGAAGTAAAGTTATCCTTATTTGCAGATGACATGATATTGTACATAAAAAAACCCAAAAGACTCCATTAAAAAACTAATTGACTTAATAAATGAATTTGGCAATTAACAGGATACAAAATTAACGCCAAGAAATCCATGGCATTTCTATACACCAACAGTGAAACTACGGAAACAGAGACTAAAAAAGCAATTCCATTTACCATCGCACCAAAAAAATTAAGATACCTAGAAATAAATTTAACTAAGGAAGTAAAGGACCTACATGTGGAAAACTACACGACACTGAAAAAAGAGATAGTGGAAGATGTAAAGAGATGGAAGAACATACCATGTTCATGGACTGGTAGAATCAACATCATCAAAATGTCCATACTTCCTAAAGCAATCTATAGGTTCAATACACTCCCCATTAAAATACCAACGGCATATTTCAATGACCTAGAAAGAACTCTCCAAAAGTTCATTTGGGACAATAAAAGACCCAGAATAGCCACAGCAATCCTGAGAAAGAAGGGTAAAGTAGGAAGGATCTCAATACCAGACTTCAAACTGTATTACAAAGCCACTGTTCACAAATCAGCCTGGTACTGGCACAAGAACAGACATATAGATCAATGGAATAGAATCAAGAACCCAGATATCAACCCAAATCACTATGCTCTATTAATATTTGACAAAGGAGGCACGAATATACAATGGAGTCAAGACAGTCTCTTCAATAAATGGTGTTGGAAAAATTGGGCAGACACATGCAAAGGAATGAAACTAGATCACCAACTTACACCATACACAAAAATAAACTCAAAATGGATACAGGACTCAAATATCATATGGGAAACTATAAAAATACTAGAAGCATCTACAGGCAGCAAAATCTCAGACATATATGCCAAAAGAACTTCTTCACTGATACTGCCCTTAGCGCAATGGAAGCTAAAGAGAAAATAAACAAATGGGACTACATCAAAATAAAAAGCTTTTTTACAGCAAAAGAAACCATCAACAAAACAACAAGAAAGCTCACGATGTGGGAGAACATATTTGCAAATAATATAACTGATAAAGGTTTAATCTCCAACATCTACAGACAGCTTATACAACTAAATTAAAGGAAGATGAATGATCCAATTAAGAAATGGGCAATGGACCTAAATAGAATATTTTCAAAAGAAGACAGAAGGAAGGCCAAAAGTCACATGAAAACATGATCAAAGTCACTAATTGTCCAAGAGATGCAAATCAAAACAACAATGCGGTACCAACTCACACCTGTCAGAATGGCCAACATCAACAAATCAACAAACGACTAGTGTTGGCGAGGTTGTGGAGAAAAAGGAACCCTCGTGCACTGCTGGTGGGAATGCAGACTGGTGCAACCACTGTGTAGAACAGTGTGGAGTTTCCTCAAAAAACTGAAAATGGAACTCCCATTTGACCCAGTAATCCCACTCCTAGGTATATATCCCAAGAAACTAGAAACACCAATCAGAAAGGATATATGCACCCCTAAGTCCATAGCAACACAATCTACAATAGCCAGAATTTGGAAACAACTTAGGTGCCCGTCAGCAGATGATTGGATCAAAAAACTATGGTACATTTACACAATGGAATACTATGCTGCCATAAAAAAGAAGGAATTCTCATTATTTGCAGCAACCTGGATGGAATTGGAGAGCATCATGCTGAGTGAAATAAGCCAATCAATGAAAGAGAAACACCACATGACATCACTCATTTATGGATAATAAAGAACATTATAAACTGATGAACCAAAAGATAGATATGCAGACAGTAAAGCAACAAGCAGACTGTCAAATTACAGTGGGGTGGGGAGGGAGATCTGGGGGAGATAATAGATCAACCGAAGGACTTTTATACATGCACATAAGTACAACCAATGGACATAAAACTCTAGGGAGGGAGGGTATGTATGAGAGGGAGGAAGGGGGGCAAAAAAAAAATCAAAATAAATAAATAAATAAAAATAAAATAAAAAGTTCTTTTTAAACATAAAAAAAGAAAAAAAGAAAAAGGAAAGAAAGAAAAGTAAGGACCTACAGCAAAAACTATTTTACTCAACAAGGCTATTATTTGAAATTAGAGGCCCAGTACACAAAATCCATGCTCTCATGGGGGGTGGGGGGAGTCCCTCAGCCCAGCCTGAGCCCTCTTGCAGTCTGGAACCTTCAGGGGATGTCTTTAGTATTGCCGTGGGGGCAGGAGAGGCTCCCCCACTGTCTCTGTGCTTTCTAGTTGTGAGCCCTTCTTGTGGCTGAGCGATGCATCCCCTGTGGGAGTGCACTGACCACCAGGGGCAGCTCCTGTGTTGAGCATCTGCCCTTTGGTAGTCAGTATACATCAGGGTCATTCCACCATTCAGTCAATTTGCATATTAATTATATTGGATTGGAAAATAAATAAGGAGCTTTTAAGACAAAAATAACCTAAAGGAATTCATTACCACCAAACCAGTATTACAAGAAATACCGTGTTTCCCTGAAAATAAGACATCCTCTGAAAACAAAACCTACTTACAGGTTTCCTTCTGAGTGAAATATAAGGCACACCCCAAAAATAAGGCCCCCCCTCGGCTCTGTCTCAGAATGCTATTGCTAAACATGAGAGATTTGGTCCACTGATTCTGAAACAAATGGAGTCTCAAGAAATTCACCAGGAAATTCAGAAATTGAATTGTTATGATGATATTCCAGAAGATGATGATATGATTGTCATTGAGTAAATGAGTAAATTCTTTATACTGTAGAATTCACAGTTTGTCTGGTTTGTGTTGACAACTACCGTACTACCGTACTGTATACAGGTAATAAATTTCCTTTATTTTCATTTAACAATAAATGTGTACTGTATTCTTCATGGAAAAATAAGACATCCCCTGAAAATAAGACCTAGCACATCTTTGGGAGAAAAAATTAATATAAGACACTGTCTATTTTTGGGGAAATTGGGTAATACTCTTTTTTAAAAAGAAAAAAAAACATACACACACAAAGAAATATAGTTATAAAGAATAAAATGGCCATAAATATTACCTATCAGTAATCACTTTTAATGTAAATGGCCTAAAGGCTCCAATCAAAAGACATAAATCCTTTGCTGGGTAGCATAGTTTGTTAGTGCATTTTCCCAATATTCAAAAATTGGGGGTACAATCCCTGGTCAGAACACATTCTTTTAGAATCAACCAATGAATGTATAAGGAAATTTAAAAACAAATTGATCTCTCTCCCTTTCTCTGTTTTCTTCTATCTCTTTAAAATAAACAAATAAAAATTTAAGGAAGACATATAGTGTCTTAATGCATAAGAGAATGAAATTCATATATTTGCTGTTTACAAGTGACCCACCTCAGAATCAAAGATACACACATACTATAAGTAAAGGGATGGAGAAAGATATTTAATGCAAACAAAAATGAAAAAAAATCAAACTGGAATAGCAATACTTATATCAGACAAAGGAATTTTAAAACAAAGACTATAATAAAAGACTAAAAGGGACACTACAAAAAAAATAAACAAGAGAATATAACTCTTGTGAACATTTTTTTGCATGCAGCAGAGGAGCACCTAAATGTATACTAGTAAAGCAAATCTTGATGAAGATAAAGATAGAGATCGACAGTAATATAGTCATAGAATGAAATTTTGAAGTCAGATTAACATCGATGGATAGACTTTCCAGAAAGAAAATCAACAAGGATAGTAACCTTAAATCAGATACTTGATCAGAAGGATTTAATTATTTTCAGAGTTTTTCACAACAAAGCAGCAGACTCCACATTCTTTTCAAGTATACATAAAATATTTTCTAAAATAAACCACATATAAGATAAATTTAAGTCTCAATACATTTAAGATGATTGAAATCATATCAAGTGTCTTCTCTGCTCATCAAAAATAGCCTAATATGCAAAGTGTCCCATTGGGGGTTCGATTGGGAGACTGGAAGTTTGACTACTTGCTATGATTGATATGAGCTGACCAGGGGTGGCACAGAATGAAGGAAGACCTTGCTAGCAGCTGGCAGCCAGGGAAGAAAGGTCCTAGCAGGCAGGCCTTGGCTAGCAGCCAGAAGGCCCTGATTGGTGGCCAGGCCTAGGGACCCTACCCATGCACAAATTTCATGCACCAGGCCTCTAATAATATAAAAAATAACTTGATCACAAGATAAAAATAACTAAAAAATACAAAAAGACATGGAGGTACATAGCATGTTGTTAAACAATGAATTGTTTTAACAATTATTGGTTTAATTAAACCAATAATTGTTTAATCATTATTAAATGAGATCAAGAAAGAAATAAAAATAAACCTTAAAACAAATGAAAATGAGAACACAACAACCCAAAATCTCTGAGACATGAGAGAAGGCTTTCTAAGAGGGAAATTTATATAATAGCATTACAGACCTACTTCAAGGAATAAGAAACATCTCAAATGAATAATCTAACTTTACACTTAAAAGAACTTGTAAAAAAAAAACCCCACAAAAAACAAGTAGAGCCCAAAGTAAATAGAAGGAGATAAAAAGATTAGAGGAGAAATAAGCAAAATAGAATCTAGAGAATACATCAAAACTATCAATGAAATCACGAGCTGTTTCTCTGAAAATATAAACAATATTGACAAAAGTTTAACCACACATAATGAAGTAAGAACTGACACCATAGAAATACTAAGGATTGTAAGAAAATATTACAGACAACTATGTGCCAATATATTGAACAATCTGGAAGAAATGAATAAATTCCTAGAAAGATACAATCTTCCAAAACTGAATCAAGAAGAATCAGAAAATCTGAACAGATGAATTACAACTAATGAAGTTGAAGAAGTAATCAAAACACTCTCAACAGACAAAAGTCTTGGACTTGATGGCTTCACAGTTGCATTTTAACAAAAACTAAAAAAACAAAAACAAAAACAAAAAAAACCTAACACCTATTCTTCTCAAACTATTTTAAAATTTCAAGAAGAGGGAAAACTCCCAAGATTATTTTATGAGGCTTTATTATCTTAATTACTAAATGAGATAAAGACACTACCAAGCAAGAAAATTGTAGGTCAATAATTGTTATAAGCATAGATGTCAAAATTCTCATTAAAATATTAGTAAACCAGATCCAGCAATATATTTAAAATTAAATACACCATGATGAAGTATGTTTATTCTGGGGATGCAAGGTTTTTACAATATTGGAAAATCATAAATCATGATATACCACATACAAATTGATAAAAATCACATGACTTTATCAATTGATGTAGGGAAAAAAAATCAATGAATAAGATCTAGCACCCACCTATAATAATAAAAGTATAATATGCTATTTAGACCATATAGCCTAACGACCAACCTGGACATCCTTCCAGACAACCTTCTGGACCAGGCCAGGGCTTCAAGGGCCAAGCCCCTTGCACTGATTTCATGCATCAGGCCTCTAGTTTATGATAAACAACAACAACAAAACAAACAAACAAAACAAAAAACTTTCAGCAAAGTGGTAATAGAGGGAAATACCTTGAGAGATTAAAAGCCATATATGACTAATATTCACCAACATCATACTCAATGGGCAAAAAAATAAAAGTGTTTATCTTAAGATCAGAAACTAGACAAGGATATCTGCTTTCACAACTCTATTCAACATAGTACTGGAAGTCCTAACCACAGCACTGAGACAAGAGGAAGAAATATAAGGCATCTAAATTAGAAAGGAAGAAATAAGACTGTCATTATTTTCAGATGGCTTATTATTGTATATAGAGAAGCCTAAGGATTCAAAAAAACAAAACAAAAAACTATTACAACTGATAAATTAACTCAACATGCAGCAGAATACAAAATAAATATCCAGAAATAAGTTACTTTTTTATACACCAGTAGTGAATTACCAGAAGGAAAATTAAAAACAAACAAACACAAAACAATCCCATTTAAAATTGTATATAAAAAAAACAGACACCTAGAAATAAATTTAATTAAGAATGTAAAAAAACTATATTTTAAAATTATAAGACACTGTACAAAGAAATTGAAGAAGATTCAAATAAGTGGAAGCATATACAGTGCTTACGGATAGGAAGACTTAACATCATTTATAATTCCATACTACCCAAGGCAACTTATAAATTCAATGAAATTTCTACCAAAATACCAATGGTGCATTTCACAGATAAAGTAATGCAAAACAAATAATGCCAATGGCACATTTCTCTAGAACAAATAATTCAAAATTTTATATGGGACCACAAAAGACTTCGAATAATTGAATAATTATCAGAAAATAAGAAGTTGGAGAATTGTGCTACCTAATAGACAATACTACAAGGATGTAGTAATCAAAATACCATAGTATTTGACATAAAAAACAGACCCACAGAACAGAATAGAGATCTCAGAAATGAACCCTCTTCATTACAGTCAATTAATATTTGACAAAGGAGACAAGAACATACAATGAGCTAAAAACAATCTACTCAATAAATGTTATTGTGGTGATTGGACAGATTCATGCAAAAAAATTGAAATGACCAATTTCTTAGATTTAAAATTGCATAAAAAACATCACCTAGGAATAAATTTACTTAGGGATGTTAAAAATATATATACACAACTGTATTTAAAAAATTATAAGACACTATAGAAAAAAATTGAAGAAGATACAAATAAGTGGAAGCATATGAATAGGAAAAATGAACATCATTTATATATTCATACTACCCAAAGCAATTTATAGACCACTTTCTTATACCATACCTAATAATTAACTCAAAATGGATTAAAGAGTTAAATGTAAGACTTTAAACCATAAAATTCCAAGAAGAAAAGAGTGCAATCTCAGACATTTCTTGTGGCAATATTTTTCTCATATATCTCTTGGGCAAGGAAAAAATAAAATAAACAATATGACTATATCAAACTGAAATGTTTTTGCAAAGCCAAGGAAACCATAAAAAAAATAATAAAAAGACAACACAATAAGTGGGAGAACATGCTCATCAATGATATCTGATGAGGGTTAATATCCAAATTTATAAATAACTTATATAACTCAATGGAAATAAAGCCAAATAATCCAATTTTAAAATGTTCAAAGGACTTGAATAGATACTTTTCCAAAAAGTTCATACAGATGACCAATTTACATATGAAAAAGAGACTCAATGTCACTAATCATTAGAGAAATAAAAATTAAAATAACAATGAGAAATTATCTCACACCTGTCAGAATGGCTACCATCAATAAATCAAGAAAAAAAATAAGTATTTGCAGGAACATGGAGAAAAGAGAACACTGGTATACTTCTGCTGGGCATGGAGATTGGCCCAGCTCTTCGGAAACAGTATAGAGTTTTCTCAAAAAATTAAAATTGGAACTGCCTTATGACTCAGCAATTCCAATTATGCGAATTTATCAGATGAATCCTAAAATACAGAATTGAGAGAATATATCCAACTCTATGATCTCTGCAGCATTATTTCTAAATTAGAGGTCCAGTGCATGAAATTATATAGGGATGACAAGATTTGGAAGCATCCCAAGTGCCCAACAGTAAATGAATGGATTAAGAGACTGTAATGTGGTCCTTGCAGGTATGGCTCAGTTTTTTGGAGTATCCTCCTGGAAGCCAGAATGTTGTGGGTTTGATACCCAGCCAGGGCACATATCATGGCTCTTTCTCCCCTAACGCCATCTCTACTTTAAAAATTAATGAGCATGTCCTATGGTGAGGATTAAAAAAAAATGCCAAAAACACTAGATTACATATACATAATGGAATACTACTAGGTTATAAAAAAAAAGAATAAAATCTTACTATTTGCCACAGCATGGACAAAATTGGAGAGGATTTTGCTAAGTGAAATAAGCCAGTCAAAAGAAAGACAATTACCATATGGTTTCACTTATATGTGTAATCTAATGAACAAAATAGAAACAAACTCAAAAATATAGAAAAAGTACTGACAGTTTTCTGTTAGGAGGAGGGTCGGGAGATAAAAAATATGAAGGTTTTAAGCAAACAAACAAACAAACAAACAAACAAACAAAATGCCTCATAGACAGACAATAGTAAGGTGATTACCAGAGGGAAAATGTATGGGGGAGTCGAAGGGTAAAGGAGAGATAAATGGTGATGTAAGGAGACTTGATTTTGTGTGGTGAGCAGCAAATACAATGTACAGATGATGTATTATCTATTTGTATATTTGGAACTGATATGATTTATCAACCAATGTCAACTCAATAAATTCAATAAAAAATAAAATAAAAAAGTATTTGCAGCCCTATATTCATTTAAGAATTATTTACAATAACCAAGATATGAAAGCAACCCAAGTGCCCATCATAGATAAATGGATAAAAAGACTAGTAAACATATACACTATGGAACATTACTTGTCAATAAAAAATAATAAAATCTTACCAGTTGCAACAGCATGGGTGGACCTAGAGGGTATTACGCTAAGTGAAATAAGTCAGTCAGAGAAAGACAAATACCATATGTTCTCACTTATACTGAAATCTAAAACACAAAATAAATAAGCAAAATTGAAACAGATGCATAGATTCAAAGAAGAGAATGATCATTGTCAGATGGGAGGGGTTTGGGTGATTGTGGGAAAAGGTAAAGGGACTAAGAAGTGTAAATCGGTAGTTAGAAGATAGTCATGTCGATGCAAAAGCTCAGCATCACTGGAATACAGTCAATACAATTGTAATTAGTATGTGTGGTGCCAGATGGATACTGGAAATATCCTGTGAACACTTTGTAAAGTGTATGGTTGTCTAAGCACTGTACTGCTTATCTGAAACTAATTTAAAACAATGAATGTAAATTTACTTGAAATATAAAATTTGAAAAATATAGCATGCCTTGCTCAAAGCTCTGTGCCAATTCTCAGAAATCTATCTATGGATAGTAAGCAGAGGGAACTCAAGTCCAAAGGTAGATCTAATACAGATGATTGTAGAGTCAGGAGCAGAGATAGGAGCACAAAGATGTAGTCCCAAAGAGGACTGAGGGAGCATTGTGGTCAGGAAAGAGGAACCATACCTCCCATCCAATATTAGAGAAATGACACTCCCTGTCAAGGAAATTAGTAAGTGAAATAAAGAGAAATAATTCTGTAAAAATGTGGCAGTGTTTGTATTTTTAAGAACCAAGAGAAGCAGCCTTTCATTTGCTCAAGTGAGAAATGATAATCAGTGCCCAGTTCACATGGCTGACTTGATAAGCCAGGCTTGCAAATTGACTTGCATTTTCTAAAGGCTCCTATCCTGGAGGCAATTCAGCCTCAGCATAGGGCAGAGCTCCAATCAGGAACTAAAGAGGGCTCACTAGACTCTAGATAAATTTCTTCAAGACCAATTTGCTGGTATTGGTTTTACAAAAGTATCAATTGGCTCCAAGATCCATATCTGTTAATCTATCAACCTGTCAAAAGAAAAGGGAAGTCAAACTGAGTCCAGAATAATGGGATCTCAATTTGTAGACTTTAGGCCTAAATTTGGGGTGATGAAGGTTAGAAGGAAGAGTCAAAAATAAAAGCAGAATGCTATAACCTCATGCAGCAGCCACGTGGGGGCTGGTCTTCCTGCTCTGTCTCCCCAGGAATCTACACACACACACACACACACACACACACACACAATCCAACACTCATATTCTGAAACCAAACCAGGAATCATTGTTGCTCCTTTGCCATGGTAGCTTTCTCCCAAGCTGCTCCACTTTGTGTTAGATATTCTGTTCACAAAGAGGTTATTTGGTGATTTAGTCATATGAACAATTATTATTTTTTTTTAACTAATAAAATTTTACCAAATATTCTGCTTCCACCAAAGTCAGAGACTAGACAGGTCTCTCTATGCACCTTTTTTTTTTTTTTCTAAAGTATATGTTACTATGTCAGCCAAAAGGGACCAGCAGATAACTCTGCTTGCTAGCCTGCCAAAATGAATGTGATTCACACTTATACTTCTTCTTACCTTTCTGGTTGCTATGTCCCAGGCCAGGATGAGAGGGGGTGTCTAGCAACCCCACTCCTTAAATTCCTATGCATTGTTGGCCTACTCAAGGATCTTATCTTTAATGATGTGCATGCTTTAAAAAAAATCTATTTTCCCCTTTCTCTCTCAAACGTTTGTTTCTTTTGTATTATATTTAAAAATATTGTAGATGACATTGGTTTGTGTTAAGGCTTGAAAGGCTAAGAACCTATTTGATGCACCTATGGCTATTGCATCTTAATGAACACCTTGCTGGCAATTATAATGCAAGTAAGGAATTTCCTATGAGAAAGGAGCCAAAGTACTTGCTAGGAATATTCTAAAAGGTATTGATGAACTCTATCATTTAAATAGAAGTCTTTTTCTCCAGTCCAGACTATTAGAACAGATATTAAATTTGAAGCAATTTTAAAGGAAGACGGAGAGAATTTGTTTGAGAATGATCTATATAATTGCTTTAATTTTGTTTTATTTGAGCTTCTCAAAACTGGCTTTATCTAGAAAAACTCCTGCAAGAAGCCAAAATTAGCAATTCCAAAAGAGAAATGAAACTCTAAGTATAGTTAATGGAGAATCCATACAAAAATAATGAGCTGTGAGTTTCAATTGTTGTCAAACTAATGCTACTTCCTTATAACAGAAACACTAATCAAGTTTAGAACATCCGGTTCATTTCTGATTTTTTTCTTTCTTAAGTAACCAAATTAGTCACCCATAAAATATTAAATCTCTTGCTCATTATCCATAAAATGTTTCACTTCATTTTGGGATAGAAGTTGCTGAAATTAAACCAAGAGTGGCATATAAAGTTATAACTAGTTTTTCCTGTAAATGGCTAAGTACGGCATATATATTTTCTTTTCTTAAATTAAACTGGCCTCACACACATCATAATTTCTGCAGAAAATTCAGTTTTGATATCAAAACAGAAATAGTCCTGCAAATTTTATTGTCCTTTATTATCTAGTGTAGTTCTCTATCTTTCAAAAAGTTCTGTTGCTTTGCTAAAAAATTGACCAACTAAATTAGATGTTCTTTTGCTATTAAAGCATGAGTGTGAATGTGTGTGTGAATATTTAATAGAGGATTAGAGGTAAGGTTGAGTCAGAGTCAGAACTTTGCTTCCATAGAATTACAGCTAAATGTGATCTCATCCTTTGGGCTATCACTGGGCCCACTGGGGATTAAAGGAAAGGGAATGAAGGGGATAGCAGAGTAGGAAACTAGGTGGTTTTTTTTTTTTTTTTTTTTTTTTTTTCTTTTTTCTGCAGAATTGGAATAAATGAAGGAAGCATCTGGATTAGCTTCTGCTACTAATGGAAGACATGAACTTGACCTGGGTAATGCAAAGGATAGAGTTGAGAGAAGGTATACCTTCTGAACTTTTGTGTGCTGCTGCAGTCATCCTGGTGGGAGGAGAGGCTGGGTAACCATGAATGTAAGGTAGAGGTACAATTGCTTCTCTGAATCTATTTTAGTATGCAAGTAATATAAGCAAAATAAATGTATGAAATTATGAAATATCTATGATGTTTCTAAATTATTCTGCCTCTGAGGCTGCACCTCTGGAGAAAGGAAGGAATAGTTAATTGTAAAGGAGTATTTTAAAGGAGATGTTATCTCAGGTAACATATCAACCAGCTGGAGAACACCTACTTGTTGACTTGAATGAACATCCTGCCAAGTTTAGCATCTGTCATGCATAATATAGGGCATTGTGCTGCTCTTTGTCTATTTTTATTCTTAATATTTCATGTTCCCAGCAAATACACTTTTTTCCTTAGCTATGTTAATTTTTTCATTAAGTCTAAGGCGAAGGGGCTGTTTCTGATAATTCAGGAAATGACCTGACTCTTCCTAAGAATTAGGTTTTACTGTGAAGAAACGACAACAATATTTCCTTTATCTGGAAGAATTTGGAAAGCACCCACCTTCATCTTCAGATGTTGCCCTCAGTGTCCAACATCCTTTAGCTTCAAGACAACATTATAGGCACTCAGATGCCCAGTGCAGTCAGAGTTGCAAGATCTATCAGCAGAGTAGATGGTTGTTCCATTACAGATACAGAAGTTTAATGGGCAACATACAATGCCCACCGGCTTCATAGAAGCATCATTATGCTTTCATTTGCCATCCCCTCAGCAAGGCAGACTGCCACGAGAAACTCAGGCTAAGGAATTATTACACTGGAAAATGTTATCCACAACTGCTCACATCATAAAATTGCACTAACCAAGCTGGGCCACACTGAGCCTCAGCATCCCTTTCATTCATTTCCAGTTGTCTTTTCAACATATATTTGAACATGGTTTGCTGTTCCCAATGCTGAAGCTCTGTCACTCTTACAGGACAATTCACTAGTGTTTAACTGAGATCACCTAGGCCTTCCTACATTCCTTTTCTACTTCAAAAATTATTTTCTTTATTTATTTTACCTTTCCTTCATTCCTTCTGTTTTATCTTTCTTTTTTAAAATATATTTTTATTGATTTCAGGAGGAAGAGAGAGGAAAGAGATAAAAACATCATTGATCGGCTGCCTTCTGCATTCCCTCTACTGGGGATTGAGCCCACAACCCACACATGTATCCTTGATCGCTATTGAACCCAGGATCATTGAGTGCACAGGCCAACTCTCTATCCACTAAGACAAACCAGCTAGGGGTTTCTTTTTTTCTTTATGCTTCCTTTAGTTTTTAATTTAAATAAATAAGTGCCTGTGTTTATTAATCCATGAATTTATAGTTCAACTAGTGACCTGGTGTATGAATTTGTGCACATTGAAAGGAAATTAATTAAAAGGTGGCTGGTAGGGCAGGTCTGGGCAAGATGGGCCAGACACACCTGAAGACAACCTCTTGTGGTCTCTCCCTGAAGTTTGCAGAGTGAGTGGGTCCCTCTGGCAGGTGAGGTCCCTCTGCCTGACCTGCAGGGATTGGGCCAAAATCAGTTCTCCAACATCCTCTAAGGGGTTCCAAAGTGCGAGAGGGCACTCTGCAAAGATGTTGTCATACAGGGTGTGGAATGCAAACACAAGGGTGCAATAAACCAGATTTGGGACCAACAGTGCCCCAGCAACAACATAACCCACAGCTGAAGGTGGAATTGCATGGCCTTGTGAGGAACTGGACTCCCTCCTCTCCGGTTTTGGGGTGCATTACCCAAGAACACAGCTGCCAAGTCACTGCAGCTTGGTAGCTCCTGCATTGAGCATCTGCCCTCTGGTGGTCAGTGTGCATCATAGCAATTAGTCAGAAGGTCAGATGCTTAGCATATTAGCTTTTTATATATATAGATACTAATTCCCTCTGTCTTAGAGGAGGTTCTCTTCTTGTCCTTAAGATGAGACCTAAAGACTCCAAGGTGTAATTCTTTCTTAGAGGTATTCTCTGAGCTCCACAGGCTAACTAGGGTTCTTCCTTTGTGTAAATTCAGAACAAATGCTGATCTCACTCCCTACCATGGACTCTTCTGCTGCTGGCCCTGCTCACCCAATCATTTTGATCAAAGCTGCCTTAGCTCATTTATGTGCTTCCAATAGCATTAGGTACAAAATAAGTTCTCAATGCTATTTATTGGATCTTTAAAAATCACACACAAATAAAATAAAAATGTTCAGATTTCTGTCTATGCTTGCTAACTTAGTCCCTGCTTTTGCCTTGAACACCCCAACTTTCTACCATTTTCTTTATTTGTTACATATGTATTTAATCTTCCCATTTAGAAAAGACATGTTTTACCCTCCTAATAACTAAGGATGTCCTTCATTCTTGGGAGAATAATTTGCATTCATTGCCTACAATTTATCACCTGTGGCTCACCATTCTACTCCAGTAGTTTCTAAAATTGTGCTTCCCTGATGTGCAACATCGCATGACCTATGAATCTGTGACAAATGCAACTCTTGGCCCCTGTACAAGAACTGATGGATTAGAAGCTCTAAGGTGTGACCCAACCATCTGTGTTTTGTAAGTCCTACTAGTGATACAAATGCTGCTAATATTTTGAATTGTTTTTACCATAAGATTAGAGATCTTGATTTTATTATTAAACTAAAATGCCACCTTTTTGTTCTCCTCCTAATGAATATTAGAAAATTGACATGAAGCTCAATAAGTAACACTCATTACAAACAATTTTTGTGACAGACAATTCTTAGAATAAAATTTATACTACCAATTGAAATTATTAAAAGAAAGACTGATTCATATTATTATCATAATATTTAGAGTGTCTCTAGGTTTTTAAATATTTAAGGACTTCTTGGTTTCTGATTTTATTTCATTGTGTCATAAAACAAGATCTGTATGGTACTGATTTTTTGTTCTTTTTAAAAATATTTTGTGACCTATTACATAATTATGTTTTTTTGTGTGTGTGTTTGAACATAATATCTATCTATAACTTTTGGCTATTGGTCACTATCTATGCTATATTAAGCTTGATGATATGCTTGTTCAAATATCTACTTTACTACATTATTGTATAGAAATTAATATTAATGACAGTTTTATATTATACTAGAGTCCCAATGCATGGATTTGTGCACTGGTGGGGTCTGAAGCCTGGCCTGCAATCTTTAGCAATTTGGCCTGGGATTTATCACAAGAGGTTGCCAATCCCAATTGGCCAGACACCAACAGCAAGCTAACCTACCAGCTGGAGCATCTGCCTCCTGGTGGTCAGTTCACATCTTAGAGACTGGTTGAGTGGTTGACTGAACAGTCTATTGATAGGTCAGATACTTAGCATATTTGTTGAGATATATATATATAGGTTTGTTAATTTTCACTTCAAATTCTATTACTTTTTTCTCTGTATATTTTAATAGTCTACTACTATTTATATAAAAGTTTAAAATGTTTATGTTTTATTGGATAAATTTTCATTATATAGTGCCTCTCTTCATCTCTAAATATACTTTGCCTTAAATTATTAACATAGTTATAATTTTATTATCTGGCTTATTTAATGGTGGCAAAAACTTATTTCCATCTTTTACTTTTGTGTGTGTGTGTGCTTTAGAAACACTTGAAACATGAATTCAGTAAATAATTACTTAACATTAAGAAATGCATATTAAGTTAAATAAAAGTAGAGTTTCTTTTTGTTGGAGGTGATAGAAAGTGAAAACCAAAATATTATTATTACAAAAAGAATAAAACATAAAAACAGTAAAGAGAGCAATGGATGTGCTAAAAATGGAAATGCTGAAGTAGAAAAGAGGCTTGTGATAAAGTAAATGCAGAGGAAAAAGTCAGAGTAATAGAAATATGTAAACAGAACATATATAATAGAGTCGAAGGACAAGGAAAACAAACGATGAGCTGCATCTCTCACTGAGGGCACATCACATAGTGAGCACTGAGGCTGCCCCGGCCTGGGACTGGGGGAAGCCCCAGGGGTCAGGGCTTTCCCTTTGGAGGAGGGTGCAGAGGAAGCTAGACTGTGGGGCAGTTCTAGAAGGAGGAGAAGAGAAGAGCTACGAGGCACAGGCAACTTCTATGAGCTGCTGACATTCCAAAGTAATGGACATGTTGGAATTAGTCAGTAGTAAGAATCTATTTACTTCTAAGGGAAACCACAAGGGAAGTCTATCATAGGAAAGTGGAGTGACATGGAGGAAGAACGATTGTGGGCAAGTAATATTCACGGTCATTCTTATATTCATTGATAAAGGACAGGAACAATTTAACCAAATATGTGAAAACTTAGAAATATAGGCTGTAGGTTTCCACTTCCCTTAAAAAATTTTTTTTGGCAAAATCCAAACATAAATGGCTGTAGTAAAAATGCTATCTTATTTACAGAAGACTTAAAGCCATTGCTCCAAGAATATATGAAAGTTTAAATGCTCACGAAATGAAGATTTAGTCACATTTTCATTTAATTATAAAAAAAATCCGACAGCCGAAACCGGTTTGGCTCAATGGATAGAGCGTCGGCCTGTGGACTGAAAGGTCCTGGGTTCGATTCCGGTCAAGGGCATGTACCTTGGTTGCGGGCACATCTCCAGTGGGGGGTGTGCAAGAGGCAGCTGATCAATGATTCTCTCTCATCGATGTTTCTAACTGTATCCCTCTCTCTTCCTCTCTGTTAAAAAATCAATAAAATATATTTTTTTAAAAATCCGACAGACAATCCCAATAATGCAAAAAATCAGATTTCAAGATATGATGCATTTTTATAAGAGTTATATTGTGATGAACTGACCTAGAAAACAAACAAAAAAATTTACTCAGGAACAAAAAAAACTATAGCAAACCATCTGATGATTATACTTATTTTAAAAAATATAAATGTACTGAACTATATTTAATTCATAAATATGAATTAACCTTATATGACCAAGGTATAGAGGTCAGAGGATGGAAGAGGTGAGGAAGCCTATGGCAATTTTCAAAGTTGTGAAGTAGGGAGAAAATTGCTACATACATAAAATCAAAACATACTTAATGTGAAATCATTGTCAATGTAAAATGTTAATGATTTTCATAATAATTTTCTTTAGTCAAAGGGATATTTTAGAAATCAGTGTTTCCTATTTTGATTAAATGTCATGTTTATCATTTTTTAAAATTTAACCTTTGTTTTACTTTTGTTATTTTCAAGTTAAAAGTAAATGTTATGCTTTATGATAAATGATATAATTTTAACGTTTTTAAAAATTACTTCTTTTTTTTTTTTTTTTTATTTTTTTTTTATTTTATTTTTTTTTATTTTACATATTTTATTGATTTTTTTTTTTGCCCCCCTCCTTCCCTCCCATGTATCCCCTCCCTCCCCAGAGTTTTATGTCCATTGGTTGTACTTATATGCAGGTATACAAGTCCTTGGGTTGATTTATTGTCTCCCCCAGACCCTCCTCCCCTCCCCGTTGTAATTTGACAATCTGCTTGTTGCTTTACTGTCTCTATATCTATCTTTTGGTTCATCAGTTTATAATGATCTTTATTATCCACAAATGAGTGGGGTCATGTGGTGTTTCTCTTTCATTGATTGGCTTATTTCACTCAGCATGATGTTCTCCAATTCCATCCAGGTTGCTGCAAATGATGAGAATTCCTTCTTTTTTATGGCAGCATAGTATTCCATTGTGTAGATGTACCAAAGTTTTTGGATCCAATCATCAGCTGACGGGCACCTCGGCTGTTTCCAGATTCTGGCTATTGTAGATTGTGCTGCTATGAACATAGGGGTGCATATATCCTTTCTGATTGGTGTTTCTAGTTTCTTGGGATATATTCCAAGAAGTGGGATTACTGGGTCAAATGGGAGTTCCATTCTCAGTTTTTTGAGGAAACTCCACACTGTTCTCCACAGTGGTTGCACCAGTCTGCATTCCCACCAGCAGTGCACGAGGGTTCCTTTTTCTCCGCAACCTCGCCAACACTTGTCGTTTGTTGATTTGTTGATGTTGGCCATTCTGACAGGTGTGAGATGGTACCGCATTGTTGTTTTGATTTGCATCTCTCGGATAATTAGTGACTTTGAGCATGTTTTCATGTGCCTTTTGGCCTTCTTTCTGTCTTCTTTTGTAAATATTCTATTTAGGTCCATTGCCCATTTTTTAATTGGATCATTCATCTTCCTTTTATTTAGTTGTATCAGCTGTCTGTAGATGTTGGAGATTAAACCTTTATCCGTGGTATTATTTGCAAATATATTCTCCCATACCGTGGGCTTTCTTGTTGTTTTGTTGATGGTTTCTTTTGCTGTAAAAAAACTTTTTATTTTGATGTAGTCCCATTTGTTTATTTTCTCTTTAGCTTCCATTGCCCTAGGGGCAGTATCAGTGAAGAAGTTCTTTTGGCATACGTCTGAGATTTTGCTGCCTGCGGATGCTTCTAGTATTTTTATGGTTTCCCGTCTGATGTTTAAGTCCTGTATCCATTTTGAGTTTATTTTTGTGTATGGTGTAAGTTGGTGATCTAGTTTCATTCTTTTGCATGTGTCTACCCAATTTTCCCAACACCATTTATTGAAGAAACTGTCTTGACTCCATTGTATATTCGTGCCTCCTTTGTCAAATATTAATTGAGCATAGTGATTTGGGTTGATATCTGGGTTCTCGATTCTATTCCATTGATCTATATGTCTGTTCTTGTGCCAGTACCAGGCTGTTTTGAGAACAGTGGCTTTGTAATACAGTTTGAAGTCTGGTATTGAGATCCCTCCTACTTTACCCTTCTTTCTCAGGATTGCTGTGGCTATTCGGGGTCTTTTATTGTTCCAAATGAACTTTTGGAGAGTTCTTTCTAGGTCGGTGAAATATGCCGTTGGTATTTTAATGGGGAGTGCATTGAACCTATAGATTGCTTTAGGAAGTATGGACATTTTGATGATGTTGATTCTACCGATCCATGAACATGGTATATTCTTCCATCTCTTTACATCTTCCTCTATCTCTTTTTTCAGTGTCATGTAGTTTTCTGCATATAGGTCCTTTACTTCCTTAGTTAAATTTATTCCTAGGTACCTTAATTTTTTTGGTGCGATGGTAAATGGAATTGCTTTTTTAATCTCTATTTCTATAGTTTCGCTGTTGGTGTATAGAAATGCCGTGGATTTCTTGGCATTAATTTTGTATCCTGCTACATTGCCAAATTCATTTATTAAGTCAATTAGTTTTTTAATGGAGTCTTTTGGGTTTTTTATGTACAGTATCATGTCATCTGCAAATAAGGATAACTTTACTTCTTCTTTTCCAATTTGGATGCCTTTTATTTCCTCCTCTTGTCTAATTGCAGTGGCTAGTACTTCCAGTACTATGTCAAACAGGAGTGGCGAGAGTGGGCATCCCTGTCTTGTTCCTGTTTTTAGAGGGAATGGTTTTAGTTTTTGCCCATTGAGTATAATGTTGGCTGTGGGTTTATCATATATAGCTTTTATTATGTTGAGGTATGATCCTTGTACTCCCACCTTGTTAAGAGTTTTTATCAGGAAAGGGTGTTGGATTTTATCAAATGCTTTTTCTGCATCAATTGATATGACTATATGATTTTTATCTTTCAGTTTGTTTATGTGATGTATCACGTTTATTGATTTGCGGATATTGTACCATCCTTGCATTCCTGGAATAAATCCTACTTGGTCATGGTGTATGATCTTTGTGATGTTCATCTGGAGTCTATTTGCTAGAATTTTGTTGAGGATTTTGGCATCTATGTTCATGAGGGATATTGGCCTGTAATTCTCTTTCATTGAGTTGTCTTTATCTGGTTTTGGTATTAGGGTGATGCTGGCTTCATAGAAGGAGTTTGGAAGTGTTCCTTCCTCTTGGATTTTTTGGAATAGTCTGAGGAGGAAAGGTTTTAGTTCTTCCTTGAATGTTTGGTAAAACTCTCCTGTGAAGCCATCAGGCCCTGGGCTTTTGTTTGCTGGAAGCTTTTTGATGACTGTTTCAATTTCTTCCCACGTCACTGGTCTATTAAGATTTTTAGATTCTTCCTGATTGAGTTTTGGAAGGTTGTATTTTTCTAGGAATATGTCCATTTCGTCCAGGTTGTTCAGTTTGTTGGAATAGAGTTGTTCGTAGTATTTTGTAACAATCTGTTGTATTTCGGTGGGGTCTGTTGTTATTTCACCTCTTTCATTTCTGATTTTGTTTATTTGGGTCCTCTCTCTTTGTTTCTTGGTTAGCCTGGCTAGAGGTTCATCTATCTTGTTTATTCTTTCAAAAAACCAGCTCTTGGTTTTGTTGATCTTATGTATTGTTTTTTTGGTCTCTATGTCGTTTATCTGTGCTCTGATTTTTGTTATTTCCTTCCTTCTGCTTACACTGGGCTTTTCTTGTTGCTCCTTTTCTAATTCTTTGAGTTGTAGAGTTAGATCATCTGTTACCCTTTTTTCTAGTTTTTTGCAATAGGCTTGTAAGGATATGAACTTCCCTCTCAAAACTGCTTTTGCTGTGTCCCATAGATTTTGGATTGTTGTGTTTTCATTGTCATTTGTTGCCAGGATGTTTTTAATTTCTTCCTTGATTTCTCTGGTAACCCAGTCCTTGTTTAATAGCATGCTGTTTAATCTCCATGTGTTTGATTTCTTTGGATTATTTTTATTGTAGTTAATTTCCAGTTTTATGCCATTATGGTCTGAGAAGATACTTGATACGATTTCTATCTTCTTAAATTTGAAGAGACTTTGCCTATGTCCCAAAATGTGGTCTATCTTTGAGAATGTCCCATGTGCACTTGAGAAGAATGTATATTCTGCGGCTTTGGGGTGGAGTGTTCTGAAGATGTCAATTAATTCCATCTGGTCTAGTGAGTCATTTAGGATTGATATTTCTTTGCTGATTTTTTGTTTAGATGATTTGTCAAAGGGTGACAGAGGGGTATTAAAATCTCCTACTATGATTGTATTGCTATGAATCTCTCCCTTAATGTCCTCCAGCAGTTTTTTTATGTATTTGGTTGCTCCTGTATTGGGTGCATATATATTTACCAGGGTAATTTCTTCTTGTTGGATTGTTCCCTTTAGAATTATGAAGTGGCCTTCATTATCTCTTATTATGTCCTTCAATCTGAGATCTAATTTGTCAGATATAAGTATTGCTACCCCAGCTTTTTTTTCATTTCCATTTGCCTGGAAAACTTTTTTCCATCCCTTCACCCTCAGTCTGTGTGCATCTTTTTTTCTGAGGTGGGTTTCTTGTAGACAACAGATGTATGGGTCTTGTTTTCTTATCCAATCTGTTACCCTATGTCTTTTTATTGGAGCATTTAAACCATTTACATTTAAAGTTATTAATGATAGGTACTCATTTGATGCCATTTTTAATCTATACCCCTGTGTTCCTTCTTCACTTAATATTTCTTTATTTTTACAGTAGACCCCTTAAATTACTTCTAAATATCTATTAAGATATTAATGTATGCTTCTAAGTCTCTTTAAGTATGTACCAATTCAAATATCTTAGTCCCCCCCCCCCTTTTTTTTTTTACTGTTTTATACCATTGAGTTTATCAGGAATAGGACTCACATTTACAAAATTATATCTTAATTTTTTTAACTACCAGTATAAAATAAAGTATGAGAACACAAGAAAAACATTGCAGGCCTTTGCATTTATTACACTGGATAGTAAATTTACTTTCTCAGCTAATCCTCAGCTTCCCTCTGCCATTCTCAACATTCTCGAAGTCAAAGGCAAGGCTGTCAAAAGTCATTCCCCCTGGTTCTGTGTCAATTTGCATTGAGTAGGTAAAATGTAATGTATTTATTCAAGTGGAATGCAGAGCTACAACTTCCCAACTCATTTCTTCTAAGGAAAACGGAAATGCCACTGACTTAGTCATTCAGAAGAGGAGCCCACACTGGGATCATGGAAGAAAGGGTCATGGAAGCTTTGGATGAGATGAACTTCAGGTAAATGGATATTAGGTAATAAAAATTGCAGGATTAGGTGAGAGCTGGGGGCTGGTACTGTAAAATAGGACTGTAGGCCAAAGTTGTTTGTGGGGTGAGATGGGGTGAGGAAAGGCTAGTGCATGGGCGAGGGTTTCAGGCTGTCATTGTTTTCTTGGAGGAGTTCTCTTGGACAATCATGAGGGCTGCCTGAGTATGTGCTAGAGATGACCATATCTGGACTGTGATCACCGGTGTTTCAGACAGCGTGGAGAAGATGTGCATAATTAGCAAACACATCAGCAGAGAGCAAGTGTATTTTTGCCAGAAATTTAAAATATTACGTTGCTATTTTTCTTGTGGTTGTGCATGCATTTTTAATTTATTTTTTTCTTTTTATTATTTCTTTCAAGTTTTGTAGATCTGTGTCAGGATAATCAAGGAAAAAAGCATGAACATATAATTTATTCCATTGAATATCTCATGTATAGGAGTTTCAAGTATTCTTGAATATTAACTGAGATTGTATATTTAATGGGAAATTAGAATGATAAAATCAGAATTGGTGAAGCAAAATGTTTTGCAATGATGCTTTTATAGACAGTAATGTTATAAAAATAAGTACTGGATTTACTCGCATTTCTTTTATTATCATTCCAGCTTAACATTTTGCTACATTGCATGGCATTTAGTAATTTGAGCCCCCAAAATAATGACAGCAAATGACAGATCATTTGGTGGAGCAAACATGGACTTGGGGTAGTGGTAAATTAAACCAGTTTCAAATACCAGTTCCACCACTTAAGAGTTGCATGATTTTGGGCAGAAAACTCAGCTTTTGTGTCAGTTTCCTACAGAGCAATGCGATGTGCCTACCACACAGAGGGGTTGTGAGGACGACATAGAGTGATGTATACAAAAGATGTGTAAGTGCTTAATGAGTAACTACAGCTGCAATAGTCTGCAGATAATTATATTTGGAAAGTTTCGCTTTTTAAAGAGGTGCATAAATTGACATTCAAAGTCCTTACAAAGTTGAACATTTTAAATTAACATCCTCATTTCATTAGCAGATACATTATTATTGGCCCATGTTGCTCTTTCTTAGGTAGGAACAGTTGTTTTTGCTTCTTTGACTGACATTCTAGTCACACCCTAACTATGATCTCACATTCTGTCCCCTGAGTCTGAACACTCAAAAGCACACTCATTTTTCTCACATGAAACAAACATGAATATGATTGCACAGTTGTTGATGACATAAAACAGTCAGCAATATGGCTTACTCATCTAAACCAAATAAGTTATGCATGCTGAATGTGATTTAAATAAACTACTCTCCATTCCAAGCCCAAAGCATTAGAGCAATTTAGTTACAGAATGAAGCATGGGTTGCACCATGTTCTTCATACCTGTAACCTCGCCTTCCCTATACCTCAGCTTACACCCTGCACACCAATGCTTTCGCTCAATAATTCCCTAAAATTCTTTAAATACCAATGTGTGAGGCAATGTGTTACATAATTTACATACATTAATATTTAAATTCTTATAATAACCCGGAAAGTTTAATATGTGTATTTTAAATTAGTAAGTTGAGGATTAAAAGATTTATATACTTTTTTCATATATTGCACAGCTAGAAACTGGCACAGGTAGAGTTTAAGTTCAGGTTTTTCTGACTCCTAGCTTCAGAGGCCTTAAAGTGCATAGCAGTGCAAGATGATGGTTACTAAAACATTGTTTTTCTCCCCCCCCCGCCCCCAATATAATTTCTCAAACAAATACACTTCAACTTCATGTGCCTCTTAGGTAAAGATTACATGTTCATCTTAACTCAGACTTTGTCTCAGCTTGACTTTCTACTGTCAGCGAGAGCAACCTGCTTTTCAGCAAGCCTGTGCCATTCACTGTACAGTGAGCAAACGACACTGAGGAAAAAAAAAACACAAAACATGCAAATCAAATACATCCGAACAGGGATGACTCAGGTGGATTCATGAAGCAAAGTATAGAACTACAGATATGACAGGGAGAGATTATTGGAAAGAACATCTTTTGAACAATCTGTAACTATTTATTGTATGTTCCTCTGTTTCTTACTAATGTGTGTACTTTTACATACTCAAGGGATACACTTTTAGTCTGCAGTAGGTAGGGGCTTTTCTTTTTTTGTGTGTCTTTTTTAATGTTTAAAGTATTACATATGTCTCCTTTTCCCCCATTGACCCTTCCCTGGCCACACCCACCCCTCAGGACAAGTGCCCCCCTCCTGCTCCAGTGCCCATGCCCATTAATTATGCTAATCTGCATACATACAGGTCCTTTGGTTGATCTTTTACCCCCCCACACACACCCTCCCCTGCCTTCCCACTAAGGTTAGACAGATGTGCAATGTTTCTTTGTCTCTGGATCTACTGCATTTTCGTTCATCAAATTGTGTTGATCATTATATCCCACAAATGAGTGAGATCATGTGATATTTATCTTTCTCCAGCTGGCTTATTTCACTTAGCATAATGCTCTCCAGGTTCATCCATGCTGTTGCAAATAATAAAAGTTTCTTCTTTTTTACAGTAGCTTAGTATTCCATTGTATAGATGCACCACCATTTTTTAATCCATTCATCTGCTGATAGGCACTTAGTTTTCAAATCTTAGCTATTGTAAATTGTGCCATTAATATAGGCATTCATATGTCCTTTCTGATTGGTATTTCTGGTTTCTTGTTTGGGATATATTCCTAGAAGTGAAATTAGTGGGTCAAATGGAAGTTCCTATTTTAGTTTTTTGAGAAAACTCCATACTATTCTCCACAGTGGCTGCACCAGTCTGCATTCCCACCAGCAGTGCACAAGGGTTCCTTTTTCTCTGCATCCTCACCAGCACTTATAGATAGTTGATTTGTTGATGATAGTCATTTTGATAGGTGTGAGATATTACCTCATTGTTGTTTTGATTTGCATCTCTCAGATGATTAGTGACTTTGAACATGTTTTCATATGTCTCTTGACCTTCCATATGCACTCTTTCGAAAAGTGCATATGGAAGGTCAAGGTCTATTTAGGTTCTTTGCCCAATTTTTTTTAAAATTGAATTGTTTAGTTGTATAAGTTCCCTGTAAATGTTGGATATTAAACCCTTATCAGAGATAATATTGGCAAATATATTTTCCATGCAGTGGGCTTTCTTGTTGTTTTGTTGATAATTTCTTTTGCTGTGCAGAAGCTTTTTATTTTGATGTACTCCCATTTTTTTTATTTTCTCCTTAGTTTCCATTGCTCTAGGAGCTGTATCAGCAAAGATATTGCAATAACACAAGTCTAATATTTTGCTGCCTGTGGAGACCACTAAGATTTTTATGGTTTCTCATCTTATATTTAATTCCTTTATCCATTTTGAGTTTATTTTTATGAATGGTGTAAGTTGGTGATCTACTTTCATTTTTTTGCATGTATCTGACCAATTTTTTCCAATACCATTTATTGAAGAGATTGTCTTGCCTCCATTGTATGCTGTTGCCTCCTTTTAAAATATTAATTGAGCATAGTGGCTTGTATCAATTTCTGAGCTCTCTGTTCTGTTCCATTGGTCTATATGTCTGTTCTTTTGCAACTACCAGGCAGTTTTGAGAACCGTGTCTTTGTAATACAGCTTATTATCTTGTATTGTAACCCCTCTTTCTTCTTATTCAGGATTGCTGCAGATATCCAGGTTTTTTTTTTTTATTCCATATAATTTTTTGGAGATTTTTTTCTAGGTCTGTGAAATATTCCATTGGTATTTTAATGGGGAGTGCATTGAATCTATACATTGCTTTGGTGAGTATGGACATTTAATTATGTTGATTCTACCAATCATGAACACAGTATATTCTTCCATTTGTTTATCTTTCTCTATCTCTCTTTTCAATTCCCTGTAATTTTCTGAGTATAGGTCTTTTATCTCCTTAGTTAATTTTATTCCTAGGTATCTTAAGTTTTGTTTTTTTGTTTCGATGGTACATGGGATTGTTTGTTTATTTCTTTTTCTGTGAGTTCATTATCCTAAATAATAAAAGCCTAGGTGGCTTCACATCCTCACACAATGCCTTTCCATACATCTTTACAAGATTGCTGCCACAAGATGGCCTCCACAAGTTGGCTGCATGCACATCGGAGACAGGACCGGTGGCTGCTCTATGCGGTAAGGTGTGGGGGGGTGGGGGTCCCACAGCTCTGTGCAGCATGGAAGAGGTCAGTCCCAGAGTCTCTGCCACCTCACACAGAGGACATAGGTCCCAGCTGAGAAGGTGGGTCACAGCAGGAGAGGGCAGTTGGGGGCAATCAGGCTGGCAGGGGAGTGGTTAGGGGGAGATCAGGTTGGCAGGCAGAAGCGGTCAGGGAAATCAGGCTGGCAAGTAGGCAAGCAGTTAGGAGCAAGTGGTCCCAGGTTATGAGAGAGTGCAGGCCAGGCTGAGGGACACAAACCCTCCATGCACACATTTTATGTACCAGACCTCTAGTAAGAAGTAACTAACGGCTTAAATCAGGCCATTTATTACTTAAAAAGCCCCTTTGGTTTATACTTTTCAATCTGTGTTCTGCTACCTTAAAGACAAAGCTACTATCTTGAATTTTAGTACAATAGGCATAAATAAATAATACAGTGGACATGATGCATGATAAGTATAAGCATCCTTCTTTTATGCAATGATTCTTTGTGGTAACTACATCAAAAATCACTTTCGGTTTACCTCAGCCCTTACATGAAGTTTATTATAGAGGCACTCTGCTCTGCTGTATAGTTGACAAATTTTGATATGCTAATAAATACTCTCCGTTACCTGAATAAACAAAGATCAAAATGTCTTTGAAGTTACTACCATCTATTAAAATAAGCCATAACATCAGAAGGAAAGAAAGTAATTATTTAATGTCTAATATATTTAAATAAATTTGACCATACCAGTTAGTTTCACAACAGATATTCATTAACACACTCAAAATAAGATACACATAAATAACTGTTTGTTCATGGAGGGTTATTTACAGAGTGGAAGGAGGGAAATCAAGGGTAGGACATTAAGCTGAAGTGAATAGTGAGCTGGAGATCAAAGGGAAGAAAAATACCAGTTTTGAGGATCTGGGAGGGAGTGCTTTTGAATCAATATCTTTGGGATACACAGTAATTTTCAATTGAGAGGCACAGCCAAGGAAAGTCATTATAGCAGAGGGAACACCAGATTAAATAGCCTGCTCCCCTTCTCCTCCTGATCTCCTACTTCCTGCTTTTGTTGCCAGTTTTCAAATCCAATCCAATACAGAAGATATAATCTAAAAATGTCATATTCTAAAAAGTTCAGCTTGTCAGGATAGAGAGCAGGGGGAGAATGATGGGATGCATATCTGAAGCATCAAAAGGAAAATGTCCCACATAATCAGTGAACACTTTTTTTTTTCTTATTCGCTTGAACATCTTTATAATATAAATGGATAATATGCAAAGTGTCCCCTCAGCAGTTAGACCAGGAAACTTGGAGTTCGATTGCTCACTATGACATGCACTGACCACCAGGGGGTGGTGCAGAATGAAGGAAGGCCCTGTTTGACAGCCAGAATGCTCCGATAAACCCTGATCACTGGCTTGGCCTAGCGACCCTACCCGTGCAGGAATGTTGTGCACAGGGCCTCTAATTGATATATAAAAAAGCCATCTATTTCTGGGTGTTAATTTTGTCTCCTGCTACATTGTGGAACTCATTTACTAAGTCTAGGAGTTTTTTTGACAGGGTGTTTAGGATTTTATATATACAATATCATGTCATCTGTGAATAATGACAGTTTTACTTCTTTTCCAATTTGGATGTCTTTTTTATCTTCTTGTCTGATCACTATGGCTAACACCTCCAGTACTAGGTCAAACAGGAGTGATGAAAGTGGGCATCCATGTCTTGTTCCTGTTCTTAGGGGAAATAGTTTTAGCTTTTTCCCATTAAGTATGATGTTGGTTGTACATTTGTCATATAGTACTTTTATTATGTTGTGCTTTGATCCCTCTATTCCCACTTTGCTGAGAGTTTTTATTAAAAACAGGTGTTGGATTTTGTTGAATGTTTTTCTGCATCAATTGATATGATTTTGTGACTTTTGACTCTCAATTTTTTATGTATCACATTTATTGATTTGTGGATATTGTTCCATCCTTGATCCCAAGAATAAAGCCCACTTGGTCATAGTCTATGGTCTTTCTAATGTAATGCTGAATCTAATTTACTAGGATTTCATTGAGGATTTTAGCATCATGAATATTGGCATGTAATTCTCTTTCTCTGTGGTGTCTTTATCTTTTGTTGAATTAGGGTAATACTAGCTTCATAGAAAGAGCTTGGAAGGTTGTCTTCCTCTTGAATTTTTTTGAATAGTCTGAGAAGTATAGGTTTTAGTTATTTGAATGCTTGGTAGAACTGCCCTGTAAAGCTGTCAATTCCAGGGTTTTTGTTTGCTGGAATATTTGTGATGACTGCTTCAAATTCATTGGTCATGATTATCCTATTCAGGTTTTTTGTTGTTTTGTTTTTTAATTCTTCCTGATTGAGTTCTGGAAGCTTGTAATTTTCTAAGAATATGTCCATTACGTCTAAGTTGTTCATTTTTTTTAGTAGAGTCATTCATTGTTTTTGTTTTGTTTTTACAATTCTTTGTATTTCTGTGGGGTCTATTGTTTCTTCACCACTTTAATTCTTGATTTTGTTTATTTGAGTCCTCTCTTTTTGTTTCTTGATGAGCCTGGCTAGTGGTTTATCAATATTATTTGTCCTTTCAAAGAACATGCTCCTGATTTTATTGAACTTTTGTATTATTTTTGGTCTCTGTGTCATTTGTCTTTATTATTTCTTTCCTTCTGATCACTCTGGGATTTTCTTAATGCTCTCTTTCTAATTCTTTAAGCTGTTGAGGTAGATAATTTATTATCATTTAATTTTTTTTTTTAAGTAGACTTGTAGAACTTCCCTTCCAGGACTGCTGTAACTGTGATCTATAGATTTTGGATTGTTGTATTTTCATTGTCATTTGTTAACAAGGAGTTTTTTATTTCTTTTTTATCTCTTTGGAAACCTAATCATTGTTTAACAGCATGCTATTTAGCCCCTGAGTGTTTGATTTTTTTCACTGTTTTTATTATAGTTTATTTCTAATTTTATGCCATTGTGATCTGAGAAGATGCTTGATACGATTTTGAAGAGACTCTGCCTGTGTCCCAATATGTGGTCTGTCTCTGAAAAGGTCTTGTGCACATTTGAGAAGAATGTATATTCTGTAGCTTTAGGGTGAGATGTTCTGAAGATGTCAATTAATTCCATCTGATCTAGTGAGTCATTTAGGATTGATGTTTCTTTGCTGATTTTTTGGTTTAGAGGATTTACCCAGTGGTGCCAATAGGGAATTCAAGCCCCCTAAAATGATTTTGTTGGTTTTCACCTCTCCCCTGATATGTTCGAGAAGGTTTATTTTATGTATTTGGGTGCTCCCATATTGGGTGCCTATAAGTTTACCAGAATTATATCTTCTTCTTGAATTACTCCTTTTAGTATTATAAAGTGGCCTTTCTTATCTCTTGTGATGGTCTTCATACCCAGCTTTGCTTTTTTTTTCATTTTAATTTGCCTAGAAAATATTTTTCCATTCTTTTACTATCAGTCTTTGTGAGTCCTTTGTTCTGGGGTGGGTCTCTTGTAGATAGCAGATATATGAGTCATGTTTTCTTATTCATTTCTACCCTATATCTTTTGTTTGGAGCATTTAATCCACTTACACTTAAAGTTATTATTGATAGGTACTTATTTGTGGCCATTTTTATTCATTTTTCCTGTGTTCCTTCTTCCCTTCCTTTTTTTTTTTTTTTTTTTTTTTTTTTTTTTTTTTTTTTTGTAAATCCAGTGACTTTATTTATTTTTTTTTATTTTTTTTTATTTTTTTTTATTTTACATATTTTATTGATTTTTTTTCGCCCCCCTCCTTCCCTCCCACGTATCCCCTCCCTCCCCAGAGTTTTATGTCCATTGGTTGTACTTATATGCATGTATACAAGTCCTTGGGTTGATTTATTGTCTCCCCCAGACCCTCCTCCACTCCCTGTTGTAATTTGACAATCTGCTTGTTGCTTTACTGTTTCTATATCTATCTTTTGGTTCATCAGTTTATAATGATCTTTATTATCCACAAATGAGTGGGGTCATGTGGTGTTTCTCTTTCATTGATTGGCTTATTTCACTCAGCATGATGTTCTCCAATTCCATCCAGGTTGCCGCAAAAAACTGAGAATGGAACTCCCATTTGACCCAGTAATCCCACTTCTAGGAATATATCCCAAGAAACTAGAAACACCAATCAGAAAGGATATATGCACCCCTATGTTCATAGCAGCACAATCTACAATAGCCAGAATCTGGAAACAGCCTAGGTGCCCGTCAGCTGATGATTGGATCCAAAAACTTTGGTACATCTACACAATGGAATACTATGCTGCCATAAAAAAGAAGGAATTCTTCCCTTCCTTTTTTACAGCAGTCCCTTTAGCAATTTTTCCATTGTTGGCTTGGTGGTAATAGACTCCCTTTGTTCTTCTTAGTCTTTGAAGTTCCTGGTTACTCATTCAATATTGAATTATAGCCTTGCTAGATATAGTATTCTTGGACTCAGTTCCTTGCTTTGCATCACTTTGTATATTTTATTCCATTCCCTTATATTCTGATGTGTTTCTGTTGAGAAATCAGTTGGATAGTCTGATGGGGCATCCCTTATAGGTTATTTTCTGTCTCTCTCTGGCAGCCTTTAAGATTATTACTTTGTTGTTGGTGTTTGCCAATTTAATTATGATCTGTCTTAATGTCAGTCTTTGGGTTCATCTTGTTTGGGACTCTGTGAGCTTCTTGGACTAGTGTGAGTTTCATCTTCCCAATATCAGGGAAGTTTTCTGTCATTATTTCTTCAAACAGGTTTTGTATTCCTTGCTCAGCTTCCTCTTCTTCTGGCACCCCTATTATAAGGATGTTGTTTAGTTCCATGTTGTCCCAAAGCTCCCTTAGGCTCTCTTCTGGCTTTTTTTTTTTTTTCCTTTCTTCAAGTTGCTGCTCTGCTTGGGTGTTTTTTCTTTTATTTTTTTCTTTCTATCTTGTCTTCTAGCTTGCTAATGCAGTCCTCAGTTTATTCTACTCTATGTTGATACTTTCTGTTGTAATCTTTATTGCAGCTATTTCACTATTTATTTCCTTCAGTTTCTCCTTCATTTCCTCTTGACATGTTGTTGAATTTGGCTTCCACCATTTTCAACATCCTTATAATCATTGCTCTAAATTCTTTATCTGACAAATTGCTTGCCTCTATTTCATTTACTTAATTTTCTGGTGATTCCTCCTTTTCTTTTGTATTGGGGGCTCTTTCCTTATCTCCCAATTTCTCAGTTCCTTTGTGGATGTTTCTATGTATTAGATTAAACTTCTATGTCACCCAGATTTTTTTGAGTTTGTCTTATATAGTAGACTAGAGGCCTAGTGAATAAAATCTGTGCTTGCGGGGGTGGGGGGCAAGTTCCTCAGCCCAGCTTGATCCGTCTCCAATCCAGGATTCCTCATGGGTTTTCTGACTGCTGGTTTAGGCTCATTCCCACAAGCAGTTAGACATCCCACTCACAATCTGAAACTACTGGCTCCAACTAGTCACCTGCCTGCCTGCCTGCCTGATTGATTGACCCTAACCACCTCTGCCTAATGGCTTGATCTCCCCTACCTGCCCTACCCTGCCAGGCTGATCTCCACTAATTTCACTCCCCTGCCAACCTGATTTCCCCCTAACTGCCCTCCCCTACAAGCTTGATCACCCCCGTAAGTGCCCTCTCCTGTCAGCCTAATGGCCCTAACTGCCTCTGCCTCAGCCTGTGCCACCATGGCTTTATCTAGAAAGATGTCTTGAAGATGTCAATTCTAATTAGCATATTACATTTTTATTAGTATAGATGTTTTGTGGATCTCAGTGATGCAATCTCTCAGGTCTTCTGGGCTGGGTAATCTAGGAATACCCCTTAGTTGATATATTTGGGTTCTTCTGGTGTAAGTTGAGTCTTGAGTGTTATTGTACTATTCATGGATGGAGTCTCCTCTCAGGTTGCCTGGTTATGTGGCTCATTCTCAACCACACTGACCAAAAAACACAAAATACAACTCACTCGACACGACACAAGACAGCACCAAACATGAATGGATTCATGACATGGATAACCCCAATAAAAGTGACCACCAGAGAAAAGAGAATTAGGAGAGAGAAAAGAGAGCAGAGATGATAGTGAGAAAAGAAATAAAGATATGAGAGGAAAGAAAAAAAGGAGAAAAATAACACATATGAGGATAAAACTCCACAAAACAAACAAATAAATAAAAAACTGCAAACAATAAACACCAGAAAAAAAGGGGGGGGTGGAATCTGTATAGAGGTTATTTCCAGAAAGTAATGTAAAAGTATTGATTGAATAGGGTAATGGCCATGGTTCAGTACAAATGGTGTAGAAAGAGAATGAGTGGACAAGAAGAAAAGTTTAAAAAGAAATCAATAAATAATAAAAAAATAAAGACTTTTTTTCTTTAATCTATCCCTTTATATATCCATCTATTGTTGGAAAAGGAGAATGGAGGATAAAGCAGAAAGGCTTGAGTTTAGTAAATGAAACTAATTAAGCTATTAGGAGAAGAAGAAAGCAAGAGAGAAGAAATACAAAAGCATAAAAAATTGTCTAGTTAAAAAATAGAAAAGAGAAGGGTACACGGACTTGCAGCAGTGGAGAGAAAATTAGATATATGAATAAACCAACAGAGACTACAATAATAATCACATGTCAGTACGACAAATAAAGAAGGTCAATTTTTAACAAGGGATAAAATAAAAGGAGAAATAAAAATTAAAGCAGGAACAGGAAAATAGAAACAGGATAAAAAAGAAGTGAGAAAGATAAGGGTGGCAAAAAAGAAGAAAAATAAGAAAGTAAAATAATGATAAAAGCATAAAAATAGAATTAAGAAAAGTAATCCCAAAATTAAAAGGTTTAAAAAAATAATAAAATACAATAAAGAAAAAAAATTATTTCTTAAATCAAAGATAAAAAATTAAAAAGTGAATTGTCATTTACTTCAGCTGAGTTTTAGTTTCCCCCGGGGGCTGCTTTAAGACCCTTCTCTACTGTTCTGCCTGCCTCCTCTCAATTTCCTGTTAGATAGTTAGCACCATATTGAAGTTCCCAGTGATCCACTGCTCCTCTATGTCTATCTCCACAGCCTTGGTGTCAGCCAGGAGGGACCAATCTGCCAGCTTTGTTTGTCAGCCTGCTTTCAGTCGTATTCACACAAGCGTCTATATCTGACATGGAGGGTAGGTAGGGGTGTTGCTATATTAGTCTGGGACAAAATGGCCCTTCATTCCAGTCCCCCAGGCATACCTGGGCTATTCAGATTCTTCTTTTCCTCTGCAAAGCTCAAGACCGAGTGTGGTTGCACTAGTTGCCATGTGGCTCTATTGGGAGGAGCTGGATCATCAGGAGAAAAATGGCTGCTGAAGGTTGAAGGTTCCAGAATGTCCTAGTGCTGGACTCCAAGTCACCTCTCCCTGCCCTGCTCCTTTCCACAGCATCTCCTCAGCCTCCATAAAAATGCACTGCAGCCTCAGTGAGTGTTTGTAATTGAAAGTCCTATGAACTGGGCTTAGTGAGTAAAAGCAAGGAAAATATAAAGGCAAAACAGCTGTGCCTCTGCAAGTTTCTCTCCACCCAGGACCACCCAGTTCAGGCAGTTCTTTAGACCACCTTTCTGGGCACAGTCTCTCTTGGCTACAGACTTAGATCTAGGTTCCCCAGCTGCCAGCAACCCTATGAACTCTCTTCCACAGTCAAGTCTTTATGCATGTCCCCAAGGGATGCAGACCTGGTGCAGTGCAGGTTCCTTCTACCCTCTCTTCCCAGTATTTGGACATCTCTCTCTCCATCCCAGACCTCTGATCCTCCAGGTGTCCTCTGTACTTTCCAGCCACAGACTGTCTCACTAGCTAATTTGCCAATTCTGGTGGATATTATTTGATTTTGTTGTTTCTTCTATCTGCTCCATGAGAAGGAGCAAGACATGTCCACCTATTCTCCAGGAAGAATGAGGAGATTTTCTTTGAATGAAGAATACAAAGTAGAATATATAATCCTGGGTTTATTAGTTTTGATTTATTTCAATTGTTTATTTGAGAATACAGTATAAATTGTCCTTTTTACTTAAAGAATGAAATACATAGAAAATGTCAGTATTTATAAATTTTATCAGTTATTTTTAGCATGTGCATCAGTTGTCATGCTTTGCACTGAGGTACAAAGAGAGGAATGAGAGACAGAGAGGCATCAGAAAGGCAAATGGATGCTGAAGGTATAGGCTCACTTCTCATCAATGTCTGGTTGGTCCCCACGTTTCAATCATGAGTGTCATCAACTTTACAGTTTCACATATTAACTTCATCAGAGGAACTAATGATTAGAGTCAAGTGTACTTATCAAACCAAATGCACTTGACTCTGCTCTGTAAACTGCAGATGAGGGTGTCATTTGTACTGGGCTTTCCTTTCCTCAGATCAAAATATGTCTTCATATTCAGGGCTCTGCCACTTGGAAGATAGGGACTCTGGAAATTGAACTCACAATCAAAGTGCTGAAGCAGAGGGGAATGGCAGAGTCCTTAGGTATTCCTTATTGGATCTAAGATAAGTCTTTGAAAAACTGTTTGCCCACCATGTATTTACCACACTTAGGATGGGAATAGCAGGCCAGAACAATCCCCTTGATTTTTATAAATAACTATCTCTGTAATGATAACACTATTTTAAAATGTCTTACTGCTTTTTGACCTTGCAAAACTTGATTTTGAGAAACATATTTTGCTGCTGGACTGGGCCTGTTGTTTCCCATTACTCCCGAGATTGAATGGATGCCATTCCCTGGGCGCAGAGACTGTGGAGTTCAGAGGAGGTGATGCTGGGCCAGAGCCCCCTGAGCTCCTGTTTCCTCCTCCCTCCTCCATGGCCCCTGAGGAGAAGCCAGGCTTGTCTCTCCCCTTTCTCCAACCTCCAGGTTGGCTCTCAGAGTATTAAATTGACTCTTGAACTTCTCAGTGGGAACAGAGTGAAATGCAGAGAGAAGCAGCCGGGGTGGGTGTGAGAGCTGAGCTGGAAGGGAGGGTCACAGAAAGGAGGAGAAAAGCAGCAGGTGACACCGCCCTTGCACTATAAGGGCCCCTCCCTTTATCTTTAAGTAAAAGGGAAAGTAATCTAATTTTTAAAAGTTAACCAAATAGATTTTGTTTTGTGAATTTATGCCTTTTCCTTAAGAACTATAAGTAAAATACTTATAACTTTGAAACTACTCAATTTCATAGGCTCTAAGTAAATTGAAAATCAATCCTTAACTTTTAGCCCAAACCACAGTATCATTGCAATTGCCAACTGCAGGCCACTTTTTCAATTTGCTTAATATGCATTTTTGTTGTTATATATTGATGCAACATCTATATGATTCTTGCATATTTTTAAAATGTATAAGAAAAGTATATTGTTATATAACACATTCTTCTTAGATGTCTTCATTAAATATTTAGATTTTAAATTTTATCCATATACCTGTGTGTCCATCTACTGCTATGCTTTCAGCATAAAACCCTACATGTTTACCTGTCACTCTCCTGGTGCTGACCACAGAATTTTGCTCCCAGTTCATAGCCACTGTAGGGAACACCAGTTAATTAGTATGTTTGTATGTATGTTTGTACTCCTGTGTAGAACAGTGTGAGCATTTATTCCGGATGATGTCTTTGTGAGGCATACTCAAGAGCAGATTTGGTAAGTCAAACTATCTATAATAATAAAAGCATAATATGCTAATTAATTAGACCGGATGTCCTTCGGGATGAAGCCAGGGCTGCGAGGCCCCAGCCCCTTGCATGAGTTTTGTGCATCGGGCCTCTAGTATTCCTATATTTGACATGACTGTCCTCATACCTGTCCAAGCTAGCCACTCAGCTCACACTCCCTGCAGCCCTGAGAGGTTCTTATAGTCTCTGTTCCTGCAAACCCCCGGCTTTATCTATCTTTCTAATCTTCAGATTAGAGCCATGGTTTTCCACTTTTTTCCATCACATGACACACAAACTAATTACTAAAATTCTGTGGCACACTAAAAGAGTATGTTTTGTGCTGATCTGACAAAAAATAGGTATACTTTTGGTTCAGTCACACTGAAAGGCTATTGTTTGTTGACTGTTGTGATTTTTTATTTGACAGTATCAGGGTCAGTGCTGCAGCAGCAACCAGGATGAAAATCACTGGGTTAGATTAATAGGTGAAACCTGGTGTTCTAATAGGCATTTTAATTCTGGAATTTTTAAAATTTATTTTTACTGTCAATATTTTGAACTACATCTTGTGAGTTACAGACCTACTACAAATAAACACTTTCTATCTAGAGTAAAACAAATGAGGGCTACACCAGTCAAAAGGAAGGGAGGGTCTATAGTTAATTTCTTTTAGGAAGACAGCGGTAAAGTAAGTGTGAAAGAACTCAGAATCAGGCGAGTGAGTCCCTTGGCTCTCAGTATTATAATGGCTATCACACCATTTTATAATAAATGTTTCATTATTCCCCTTTTTATTTTATAATGGAAATTATAATGTAATTTACCAACACAAATTTTTTGACATATGTTGTTCTAAGGCTATGTAAAATATAAATAAAAGTAAGTTATTATAAAATAATAATGCTTGCAAATGAACAGGCAAATCTATTAAGAGACATAAAGAAATAAATGCTTGCATCCATACATAGAATCATAATAATTGCAACAGCTATAGAAATTGCCTGAATCAGGTATATTTTGTTAGCAATTCAAATGTTGCAACATTGTGGTTCTCCATGTGCTTTGCCCAAGAGTAAGCAATTCTTGGTTGTGTTATGAACTAAAACAGTAAAACTTAGTCTCAGTTTACAGGTTTAGATGTATTCCTGTAAAATTCAGTAATGTTAAAACTATGCAAAAAAGAAACATGAGTTAAAGTGTTTTTTGGGAGGAGGGAGTAATGTAAAATGCAGTCATATTTCAGGCTCAACAATTTTGAACAAGTTTTTTTCCCTTGAATTAATTAGTCAGTTTATATATTTGAAAATGACATAGATTGCAGGACAATTCATTTTTGGGACCTTCCCATGTTCTACTAAATGTGTCTGCCTACCAGATACCAGTAGCACCCCTTGAACAGCCAAAACCTCCCCTGGGTGTGGAAAACTGCTGGCTGGGCTAAATGATACTTAAAACTAAATCTAAATATGTTACAACTGTTTTAAGCATGGTTAGTTTTGCTTAACCTACAAAGTCATTTAACCAGTCACCATTTAACTGAGCAAATACAATGGGGAATTACTCAGTTTAATTAATTTACTTACATAAAATCATAATCCTATACAATAATAGAGGAATATGCAAATTAGCCCAGATGCCATAATGTCACAACCAGTCAGCAGGAGGCATGCACAGCAGGAGCTGGTGGGTAGGGACTGCCATCAACAGGAGGACATCCACATGGCCTGGGGCAGTCCCACATGGCCCAGCTCAGAGGGCAGATGGCATGGAGCGGAACCTGGCAGAGGTGGCCACCAGCGGAGGCATGCACAGGCCACCAGCAGAGGTGCACACAGGCCCACTGCGCTGCCCGTCCCAGAGGTCACCCGGTCCAGGGACAGAACCCGACGGAGGTCCGCCCACTGGCAGAGAGTGCACAGGCCTGCCACAATGCCTGGGCTGGAGGTGGCCCAGCCCAGGGGAGGCCCCCAGCTCTGTTATCTTGAGTTTGTGGTTTCCAAAGAAACAGCCAGAAGGGATGATAAGCCCTCTGAAAATGGATCAGCCTGTGCCTTTCCAAGAGGAGGCTTCATTTAAATCAAGCCTTTCCAGCAATGAATGACCCCAACCCTCCCTGGATCAGGCAGGTTCCTGTGGAGTGCAATCTCCATGCAATGCAACTGGAGCCCCAGTTTTGTCTCTGGCGATCTTATGCACATTAGCTAGGGCAGTGGGGAAGGAAGAGAAAAGGCATCATGTGGGACAGCTCTGGTGAGACATGTCTGGCAGATACTCCCCCGCCACCCCCTTCAGAGTATAAGAAGAATCAAATAAACCAATACAAACACCCCTCCCCAACTCCAGAGAGATCCAGAACTGAGGGGCATCCCTCTCAGGAACTGCATACCTGCTTACCACCCCCTTCATCCAAATAGACAGGTTAGGGGGTTAAGGGGAGAAGAAGGAGCTTCAAGGGAAGGTGATTTCCTAGAACCACACCCCTGCCCTCCTTCTGACTTGACCTCTGGGAGAGCAGGGCCTACCCCGCCCCCAGCAGATTTCCATATTCCAGACCCTTCAGTGCTTCCAGGCACTGGGCATTCCCACATCTTCCCTGCCTCCCAGAGCTGACCTGCACTGTCTCCTACCCAGAAGCACTCTGTCCTCCCCAGCTTTCGGTCTTTATAGCCTAAATGCATGGTGGGCTTAGTTGCTTCTCCATGGATTTTATTTGATAAGAACCCAGTGAAGTTGCTTAGCAACTGAGCTGCTCAGACTTCATCAGGGACAATAATGACACACCTTACTTGGCTTTGTAGCTAAGCAATCTTATTTTTAAAAATTTTTAAATAGATTTTTATTGATTTCATAGAGGAAGGGAGAGGGAGAGAGGTAGAAACATCAATGATGAGAGAGAATCATTGGTCAGCTGCCTCCTGCATGTGCCTTCCTGGGGATCAAGCCTCCAACCCAGCATATGCCCTTGACCAGAATTCAACCAGGGATCTTCAGTCCTCAGGCTGAAGATCTAGCCACTGAGCCAAACCAGGCAGGGCAAGCAATTTTATTCTTAAACACCTAATTTTTTGTCATAAAGAAGTGAAAAAACTAATATAACACTTTTTTATGAAATGTCTCTTCATTCTAATGCAATTCTACCTTAAAACTTATGTTGTAGAATCTATACTAATAAAAGGGCAATATGCTAATTAGACCTCACATCATTGTGAGATCCACCTGGACATCCTTCCACACAAAGCCACTGTGGCAGGGCCAAGACACAGGTGGTTAGGGATTACCAGGCCTGCAGGGGATGGCAGCTAGGGATGACTAGGTCAGCAGAGTAGGCAATTAGGGGTGATCAGACCAGCAGGCAGGTGAATAGTTAGGAGCCAGCGGTCCCAAATTGGGAGAGGGATGTCTGACTGTCCGCAGTTGGACATCCCCTGGTGGGTACCAAATTGGAGAGGGTGCAGGCCGGGCTGGGGGGAAAACCCCTCCCATGCACGAATTTTATGCACCGGGCCTTTGTATAAAAAAATGCTGAATGTGACTATCTCTGTTCCATCATCTATGATATAAGCAATAATTACCAAGAATAGATAATCCAAGTGGTTATGTTTGGATTCCAATCCTATTCCTCTGTAAGATATAATGGTAATGACATTAGAAATCCTCCCTAAGCTTCTAACCCAACTTGGAAGACTGAGTTGCTGATGTCTGTTACACAACATTGTTGTTTAGTAACAATAATACATGCACCGCCATGCCTCAAAGCCGATACAAAATGATGTCAGTGTCTTTTCAATGGAAACTGCTGATTTTTCTAAAAGTGGACCTCCTGTCTGGACCATAGGGGTTGTGTTTTTCATAGATCCATCACAATAAGTACACATCAAACTTGGTGGATCTATTAGCTCCTAAATAATACTCAGGATCCTTTAAAGCAAAACCTGCGTTAGAGACTTTGGTTCCTGATAGTGTAAAAGAGAAAAGCAGTTAATAAGAGCGGATATTTAGCCGTAAGGAGAGCTGATGGACGGTGGGTGGGGATGACGTCTGACACACAGGCTCACTGCAGCGTCGTTGCATGGCCTCAGAAGCTGAGCAGTTTGAGTTTGAAACAGCGCACAGGGGCTGTCTTTGAGCCCTCTCTCACCTCTGGGGTGTGCTGTGGGGAAGAGGAGCAGTTACATGCAGCTCCCCATGACCCCCCGCTGAGCTCCAGAGCCCTGTGGACAGCTGCAGAGCCGCCAGTGTGGGTTCTGCTACGTGTGCCGTTTTAGAACTGATTTTTTTTTTAAAGGTAAGCCCTCAGTCTGTCATATTCTTTATCAGGTGTAGTTAGTTGGTCCTAACATTATTTTTTCAAAGTTCTTACTCTACCACAGAATTACATTTACTATGTACTTACACTGTCATTGAAACAATGCATACGTTTTAGAGAAACAGGAGAAGCTCCAGGAAACACCTCACCTCTTTACAGCAGAATCCACCTGCGACTGTGAGAGGCAGTGTCCAAAAGAGGGTTACCTTCCACGTCCCCACGAGAGCTTTGTGAGCATTGACATTGAGGCTGGATATCCCCAGACGAAATGTGTCCTGCTGGAGCAAGGCCTAGCTCATGGGGGAGCCGGCCTTTCTCTGTGAGGAGGACCGGGTGATGCTCCCTTTGGCTTAGCTCAGCGGGGCTCAGTGCGCAGAGGGGAGTGCGGACCCACAGGAGCCAGAGGAAGAGAGCTGGGAGCTGGCGGAGAGGAAAGCAGCGGAGGCCCCAACACTTCCTTCCGGAGAGAGAAGCAGAGGGCTGTTGCCAGCGGACACGTTTCCAAATAGATCCAATGCTCTTTCATTTCGCTGTTGCTTTTCAAAAGCAGGGTGTTGTGGGTAGTGGGGGCAGACATAACTCTGCTGGAGAGGTTCTGTGTGTTCAATAGAGTGCTGCACTCAGAGCCTCTGTCTGCAGTGAGAGTTCAGACCTTCTGCCTTCACCGGGGCAAGAGGTACCCCCACCTCACACCTCCGCTGCTGCCACTGTGGCTAATGGTGGGAGAGCTGGAAAGCAGGTCACAGGTAGCTAGAAATGTAGAGAAACAGCCTAAAATCTCAGTAAAGGTGCCACATCACCAACGAAATGGACTGTGCCAGGGGCAGACTGCTCCTGAGGTAAAGAATGTCAGCAACATTGACTTTGAAATGGTAAATGGAAATGTCAGACTTAAAACAACCAGGTCAGGCAGACAGGGATGTTTCTATGAATCTATTCAAAGAATAAAGACAATGAGGATCAATCAAAATGAGAAGGAAGAGAAAAATCCCATGGTGGCTTGCTGCAGATAAGGAAGCCCTGGCTAAGCACTTTGTTGTGACCAGTTCAGAGGTTCCCAAAGCACGTCCCTGGCCAGGCCAGCAGCATGGCGTGGTACCCAGCCTCAGCGGCAATGCTCAGCTCCCCCCACCACCACCACCCTCCCTCCACACACACACCGAGACTCAGAACTCTGGGATCGGGCCTGGGGAGCTGTACCCCAGTAAACCCTCAGGAGAGTCTCATGTGCCCCTAAATCTGAGAACCTTGGTGTTAATTTATGTCATTTTCACAACAGCACTGCAAACTGATTTTGTGTATGTTGACTTTTAAGTAATGAAACAAACCCAGTGAGAACCGGATGTGTGTGACATGTAACATCACATCCAAACCTGTTTGACTCCTGTACCTGCTTTTTGTCTAACTTTTTTCACCCTGCTTTCAGGGAGGCACTGTAATATTCAGTATGAAAGTAAGGGTAAGACAGGTGTGTACATAATCAGGCTGCATCCCCTGTGAGTAGGCGATAAGCATGGGCAAGGAGTTACAGGCTGGGATGCTTTTAGAGTCTAACAGTTTCAGTGAGACTTGGTTATCTACAGGAAATATGTAGCCATTCACTGAGGAAAAATATAGGAATAGGCTACCAGAGAGAAAGGGACTGCAGAGAGGTTGGGGAGGGTATGGGGATAAATGGTGATGGAAGGAGACTTGACTTGGAGTGGTGAACACAAAATACAATCCTACCTAATAAAAGAGTGGTATGCAAATTAACCGTCCACTCAAGCCATGCCCACCAGCCAATCAGAGTGAGTGTACAAATTAACCCCAACCAAGATGGCTGCGGCCACAGAGGGCAGTTGAAAGGCTTGGGTTTCCCAGGCATCGGAAGCCAAGCTTTCCACACACCCTGGCCAGCCTAGGCTCTACTCAAGGCTACAAAGTTTCAATTATAGAACATACATAAAACCAAACAAAAATGGCAGCAGTGGGAGTGACCAGGAGGCTTGGATCCATTCCAGGCTTCAAAGTTTCAATTGTAGAAGGTAAATAAATTCCAGATACCAGGGCCTCTGCGTGGGTCACCAGGGGGTGTGCCCTGGCTGCAAACCACCACAGGCCCTTTGCCCAGGCCATCCCACACACCAACTCAAATCCCCGCCCTGTTACAAGAAACCCTTCAGGGCAAACCAGCTGGCCCTCACCTATGCACCAGGCCTCTATCCTATCTAATAAAAGAGTAATATGCAGATTGACCATCACTTTAACACACATGATGACTGCCCCCATGTAGTCAAAGAACCTGCCCTATATGGACACAAGATGGCCACCACAAGATGGCCACAGTGGAGGGCAGTTGGGAGGCACCAGGTCTGCAAGGGAGGGCAGTTGAGGTGATCAACCCTGCAGGGGAGGGCAGTTAGGGTTGACCAGGTGACAGAAGAGGGAAATTGGGGGCAAACAGGCTGGCAGGGGGGAAGTTAGACATCAATCAGGCTGGCATGAGAGTGGTTAGGGGTGATCAGGCTGGCAGGCAGAAGCAGTTAGGGGCAATCAGGAAGGCAGGCAGGTGAGCGATTGGGAGCCAGCAGTCCTGGATTATGAGAGGGATGTCTGACTGCCCATTTATACTCCATCCTGGTGGGATCAGGTCTAAACAAGCAGTTTAACTTCCCTCAAAGGATCTCAGATTGGAGAGGGTGCAGACTGGGCTGAGGGACACCCACCCCACCCTGTGCACAAATTTGATGCACCGGGTCTCTAGTATACAGATAATGTGCTATAAATTGTACACCTGAAACATATAATTATATTAGGCAAATTCATTTAAAAAAGAATAGGTTACCCACAGCAAACAGCTGGGTACTGAGCCAAAAGCTCTTCAGAACCAGGGCCTCTCTGGCTGAAGCAGTGATTTTAAAGTGTGCCCTGGAGTGGTCTGGCTGCAGTGGCTCAGTGGATTGAGCATCATCCCATGGACTAAGAAGCGCTGATTTGATTCCAGTCAGGGCATATGGCAGGGTTTTGGGTTCAATCCCAGTAGGAATGAGCAGGAGGCAGCCTACTGATGTTTCTCTCTCATCAATGTTTCTATCTCTCTATCCCTCTCCCTCCTTTCTCTCTAAAATCAATAATAAAAATAGATATATTCAAAGTGTGCCCTGTTATACATGAAAATTCTTATTCTAGGAATCAGGATTTCTAATGGGGCCAAGCAGTCTTCACTTTAGTAAACCCTCTAGGTGCCTGAGATGCACCTTAAAGCTAACCCACAGGACTAGAGGCTCAATTGGCCTCCATGGGAGTATATGAGGAAGGCCCTCCGTGTGGTAATTAGTAACTAACTAGCTTGAGTAAATGAAGACTGTTCAGAGAGCAAAACTGTCTAAAACTCAGAGTTGCAGGAAAGAAACACAAGGAAGGGACAGAAAGGCGAGGAGGTCTTGGGTCCTAGGTGGAGGCAGCACAGCCTTCTGTTCCCTGGCTTCTTCTTTTTGTTTGACCCATGCAAAATGTGTCAAAAGGTAAATCATTCCCTTTTAGAGAAGTAAGTAATGGTGGTGTGATTTTGTTCTGAATAAGATATTGTGTACTTATTATTCCATGTATTAACTGGGCTTGACATTAATTCCGTCACTGACTGAGGCACCTGCAGCCCGGCAGGAACTGTCCCTGTGGAGGTGGTTCCGCAGGGGGTCTCTCAGTGGTGGCCCTCCAGGGTAGCTGTGTGATAGACACAGAAACAGTTAGCTTCCCATGGTCAGTACCATACTTGTTCTTTGCTTGTTGTCAAGGACTGTAACAATCACCTCTCAGCTTATGAGTTTATTTCGCTATTAGAGAAGTTTGTTTCAGAAAACGGACCAATATAATTGGAGCAAAAGCAGCGTAGAGCTTCACCTTAAAACGCTTAATATTCTGCTGGGGCCATGTCCCTCACAACACCAGCCCTGACCGGCTGTGAAGTGATGTGCAAGGGGTTTGGTGTCAGGCAAGCTGAGGTCTTCATGCCTTGGTGAAGGAGAACTCCCTGCCTGTGAGTCTCTCTTCATGTCATTGGAAACACAGAGCCTTAAATTAACTGCTACTTGTGGGCGTTAACATGACAATGAACATACAGAGCCTGGAAGAAAACAGTTACTGCTCATGGAGCGGCTATGCTACACTAACATGTACTTACTCACCTTACTTTTTGTTCTTTGCCCTAGAGATTCTCAAACATTACCACTCTAATAATGTTGAAAATAGAAGAGAATAATGGTATCACAAAAATCTTAGATAGAATCTAATAACATTAAGTTTGAATAAATACATGCATTTTATGTTAATTTTATGGGATTGATGAATGTAACTCTGGAATATAATTATATTTGTTTTCATATAAAATGTTTAATTGTTCATTTCAGGTAAATAAGTAACCATCGATGTACTTTACCCCGTTTACTTCAATGACAGTACAATGACTGGGAGACAAATGCTGTGGAGAGCTCAGAGTTGTCTTTACTGCAGAGACAAGGTTAAAGGCTTCATTTGCATATTCTTGTGCAATAATCCCACTGACCTCATATGGGAGCTTCTATGATTATTCCCATATATAGTCCAAGAGATTGTGCCTTGGGGGTTAAGTAAACTTCCCAGATTACAGCGTTTGACAGGGTCAGAATGTGAACCCAGCTGTCAGACCCGAGGATCTAACATTTCAGTGGAAGTTTTATTCTTCCTTGGTTTTGTTCTTCACCAACATATCTTTACTTTTTTTTATATATATATATATTTTATTGATTTTATACAGAGAGGAAGGGAGAGAGATAGAGAGTCAGAAACATCGATGAGAGAGAGTCATCGATCAGCTGCCTCTTGCACACCCCCTACTGGGGACATGCCCGCAACCAAGGTACATGCCCTTGACCGGAATCGAACCCGGGACCTTTCAGTCCCCAAGCCGACGCTCTATCCATTGAGCCAAACCGGTCCCGGCCATATCTTTACTTTTAACTTGACTTCTAAGTAGTTCCTTAATTTTTTTTTTTATAGTTTCTATTTTATTTATTTCTGTTCTTTGTTATTTGCTTCCTTGTGCTGACTGGGCATACTATGCTGCTCTTCTTCATCTAGTGCCTTGAGGTATAAAGTTAGGTTGTTTATTTGATTTAAAAAAATATATATATTTTATTGATTTTTTACAGAGAGGAGGAGAGAGGGATAGAGAGCTAGAAACATCAACCAGCTGCCTCTTGCACACCCCCTACCGGGGATGTGCCCACAACCAATGTACATGCCCTTGACTGGAATCAAACCTGGGACCCTTCAGTCTGCAGACCGACGCTTTACCACTGAGCCAAACCGGTTTTGGCTAGGTTGTTTATTTGAAATCTTCATATCTTAGAGAAGAAGGGAGATGGGGAGAGAGATAGAAACAAATGATAAGAGAGAATCATTGATCGGCTGCCTCATGCACACCCCCTACTAGGGATTGAGCCCACAACATAGCCATGTGCACTGACTGGGAATCTAACCATGAGTTCCTTTTTCATAGGTCGATGCTCAACCACTGAGCGACTGTGGCTGGATGAGATCTTCCTTTTTTTAAATAGGCATTTATACAACTATAACTCCCCTCTTAGAACTGCTTTTGCTGCATCTCATTTTAATTTGTCTCAAGATTATATATATATATATTCCGTTGTTTAATTTCCACATATATATGAATTTTCCAATTTTTTGAACAAATTAAATCAACAAGAATTTAGAGAACTAATTATGAAAAAATAGAATACTTGAATACATAAAATTATAAGTGAAACAGGGAAAATTACAATTGGTACCATAGAAATAGAGAATGATAAGCGGTTACTATGAATAATTATATACCTTCAAATTGGAAAACTTAGAATAAACGGATAAACTCCTAGAAACATACCACCTACCAATACTGAATCAGGATGAAATGGAAAATCTGAACAGACCAATTACTAGTAAGGAAATTGAAGATGCAATAAAAAATGTCCCAACAAACAGAAGTTCAGGACCAGGAAACTTTACTGGCAAATTATGCCAAACATTTAAAAAATAATTTATGCCAATCCTCTTCAAAATTTTCAGGCCACAATTGACCTCATGACAAAGCCAAATAAGGAATGGAAAGCCACACATGGATATTGCATGTCAACATTTCTGATGAATATAGATACAAAATCCATAACAAAATACTAGCAAACTGATTTTAGCAACACATTGAAATTATTATATACATCAAGTGGATTATTATATATATCAAGTGGATTTATCTGTGAGATGCAAAGATGGTTCGAAATATGTAAAAATCAATAGCTGTGATACACTAAAATAACAGAATGAAGACTAAAAATCACATGACCATTTCAACAAACATGGAGGAGGGAGGAATTGAAAATCCAACACTTTTAAAACAACAGCAACAACAACAAGCACTCTCAAATAACCATGTATGGAAGGAATGGACCTCAACATAATAAAGTTCCTTGATGAGAAGCCCACAGTTAATAACATGGTCAAAGGTGCAACTCAAAGCTTTTCCTCCAGGGCCAGGAACAGGACCAGGAAGCTCATTCTAAAAGCATCTATTTAATAAAGCCCTGAAAGTCCTAGCCAGAGCAAGAAGGCAAGGGCAAAAAGGCACACAAATTGAAAAGGAAGAAGTAAAATTGTCTCTATTTGTAGATAACATTATCTTATTCATAGAAAATCCAAAAGACTCTACCAAAAGAACTGTATTATTAGCAGTAATAAACAATTTCAGTAGATTTACAGGATACATAATCAACTATAATAATCAGCTCTATTTATGTACATTAATAACAAGATATCCTCACAAGAAATTTAGAAAATAGTCCAATGTACAATAGCATCAAAAACAATAAAATGCACTGAAACCGGTTTGGCTCAGTGGTAGAGCATCGGTCTGTGGACTGAAAGGTCCCGGGTTCGATTCCGGTCAAGGGCATGTACATTGGTTGTGGGCACATCCCCAGTAGGGGATGTGCAAGAGGCAACTGGTCGATGTTTCTCTCTCATTGACGTTTCTAGCTCTCTATTTCTCTCCCTTCCTCTCTGTAAAAAATCAATAAAATATATTTTTAAAAAACAAACAAACAAACAAAAAACAATAAAATGCATGGAATTTTCACAAAAAAGGTGATAAATCTGTACACTGAAAAGTAAAACAGATTAATGGAAGTAATTGAAGAAAGTGAAAATAAATGGAAAGATATGCCATGTTCATGAACTGGAGAATTAATAATGTTAAATTGTCCATATTACCCAAAGCAATCCACAGATATCATGTAATCCTAACAAAACCCAAATGGCATTTTCACATAAAATCGAAAAAGAAATCCTAAAATTCATTTGGAACCATAAAAGATTCTAAATTGCCAAAGTAATTGAAGCAGTTGAGAAAAAAGTAAAAAAACAACATAGACAACAAACTACAACATTATGATAACTGATTGCAAAGTATACTGCAAAGCTATAGTAATCAAGACAGTATAGTACTGACATAGAAACAAACATATAGGCCAAGAGAAGGGAATAGAGAATCCAGAAATCATCCCACACATTTACCATCAACCAATCTTCAAAAATTGCCAATGTCACAATAGGGAAAGAGCAGTCGCATCAATGAAGGGCGTTGCAGCAAGCTCAAATGCTTCTGCATGCCAAAGAAAACAATGGACAGTGTAAAGATACAACCTGTGAAATGGGACAAAATGTTTGCAAATCATAATCTGATCAAGGGTTAATACTCAAACATATAAGGAACTTATTTCACTCAATAACAGTACATCAAATAATTCAATTTAAAAATGGGCAGAGGAGCTGAAACTGGTTTGGTTCAATGGTAGAGCGTCGGTCTGTGGGCTGAAGGTCTCAGGTTTGATTCCGGTCAGGGGCATGTACGTTGGTTGTGGGCACATCCCCAGTTGGGGGTGTGCAAGAGGCAGCTGGTCAATGTTTCTCTCTCATCGACATTTCTAACTCTCTCTCTCCCTTCCTCTCTGTAAAAAATCAATAAAATAAATATATTAAAAAAAAAATGGGCAGAGGACCTAAGTAGCATTTGTCAAAAGACAACATACAAATGGCCAACAGGTGTATGAAAAAAATCCTCACCTTCACTAAGTATTGTGGAAATGCAAATCAAAACCATAACATGGTATCATTTTGCAATGTTAAATTGGCTATTATAGAAAAAATAAAGGTAGTATTGGTGTAGATGTGGAGAAAAGGGAACTACTTTGCAGTACTTATGGGGCTACGAATTGGTACAACCTTATGAAAAACCATATAGAGGCTCTTCAAAACAGTAAAATGTATTTGCTACATGATTCAGCAATTCCACTTCAGGGTGTTTATCCAAAGGACATAAATCAGTATCATGAACAGACACCTGTACTTCTATGTTTACTGCAGCATTACTCACAATACCCAAGACATCTACTCAACCTGTCTCAATTACATTTGCAACAATATGTGTAAGACTTGAAGACATTATGCTAAATAAAATAAAGCCAAGCATGGGAAAATTTTTAAACCTGCATGCTCTCACTTATATGTGAAATCTATAAAAATCAGTTTTATAAAAAAAATAAAATGAGTGTTGCCAGAGGCTGTGGGTTGGAGGAATGGGAGATGGTGGTCAAATACACGAAGTCTCAGTTCTGTAGAATGAATAAACTCTGGAGATCTAATATATAGCCTTATTACTATAGTTGAGTAATACTGTACTATATACTTGAAAGTTACTGTTAACTACAGAAGTATATCCTAAATGTTTTCACCATACACTAAAATGATAGCTATATAATTGATAGATATGTTAATTGGTTATGTAATCAACTCATAATACATATTTATATCAAATCATAATTTGACACAGTAAAATGCATATAATTTGTGTGATTTATCCTATATAATAAAAGTCTAATACGCAAATCAACCAAATGGGAAGAGGGGAAACCGATAGAACTACCTGTCGCTATGATGCACACTGACAACCAGAGGGCAGATGCTCAATGCAGGAGCTGCCCCAGCCTACAGAACCAGGCCAGACAAAGCTGGTGCCAGCATGCCTCCCCCCCGAATTGTCCCACTGGTGGCCCCACAGAGAGAGGCAATCAGCAGCAGTGGCAAGGCCAACCAATAGGGAGATGGTGCCAGGCCGGCAAGGTAGGTGCCAGTGGGGACCCCACTGATTGTCCCTCCAGTAGCTCACAGATTGGCCCTGATCACCTGCCAGGCCTAGGGACTCTACCCATGCAGACCTCAATAAAGATAGAAAAAATGTATTTCAAAACCTTTGCATATTTTTTATTTTTACCCTTCCTTTTTTTTTTTTTTGATATCTTCACTCTTCAATGTATTATATGTAAGCAGTAATTTTGTTATAACAAATAACATAAGTATATGGTCCAGTACCAAGATTCTTTACACATAAAAAGGCATTAATTTAATGTTTGTTAAAATTAATAAAAAAATTGTTGAAGAAAGTTAATAAACTAATTTAATCATCATCTTCCAATTCACCATATTGAATTATTGTGATAATGGATTATAACCTATAATAAGTTTCCCAAGTGCCTTAAATTCCTTCAGTTTAATTCAAGCTATTCACTGACCTTGTTATTTATTCATTAATTTATTCAACAAACATTTACCTGGTGCTTGCAATGTTACAAAATCTCCATGCTGAATCCAGACAATATAAAGGAGAATCAAACCTATTATTTGTTTTTGAGGAATCAAAACTTGGTGAGACTACTGATTTAATTTGTTTATTGTTTATATTATCTGAAACCATGAGATTATCTATTTTTACTATTATTCCACAAAAGATTTTCACCAATTCAGACTGACAAATAATCAAGTTAGACAGAGAAGTAGGATTTGAGGTAGGGTTGCCAGGTTTAATAAATAAAAATAAGAAGCATGAAATTAAGTTTGAATTTCATATAAATAATGAATTGTTTTATTACAAGTATGCCTATAAAATACTTAGTATGTACTTATATAAATTATTTAATGTGATCCTATATAATGAAGACCTAATACACTAATTAGACTGAACAGCAGAATGACCATCTGGACAATCTTCCAGGTGAAGCTGGGGCTGTGAGGGCCAAGCCCCTTGCAGGAATTTCATGCATCGGGCCTCAAGTTTAATAATATTATAAAATATTATTGGGGTATTTTTTTGGAATTTAAATGCAGCTGTTTGTTCTGTATTTAATCTTGGGACTCCAGTATAGGGACTCTTTTTTAAAAATATATTTTATTGATTTTTTGTACAGAGAGGAAGGAAGAGAGATAGAGATTTAGAAACATTGATGAGAGAGAGTCATCGATCAGCTGCCTCTTGCACACCCCCTACTGGGGATATGCCCACAACCAAGGTACATGCCCTTGACCGGAATCGAACCTGGGTCCATTCAGTCCCCAAGCCGACGCTCTATCCACTGAGCCAAACTGGTTTTGGCCAGTATCGGGACTCTTATAATTCAATTTCCTCGTCTAATTTTAAATTTAATAATTGTGAAAATGTAGAGAAAAGAGAACAGCTCACTGAGTCCTTGCACTCACGGTCTTCCCAGCACCTTAAACAAAACTAATGAGGGTAGAGACCCCTGTATGAAAGCATTTTTCTCAAGGTAAGTTATGTACCCACAAGACTTATTTTCCATACAGTGAGCAAGTTTTCTCATTCCAGTCTGCCTGTCAGGAAAAAATTTGAGTGCAGTGATATTTTTAATATCATATTTCACTCCAGGATTTCAAAGCACTTTAGAAATAATTACATTATTAATGCCTTTGTGACCCCTTTGAAGCAGCACGGGGGCATGTATTATTTATAATCACATTATGGATGGAGGAACTGGGAGAGTAAAGAAAGGCGCCGTGTGGTTTGATCAAGGTCACCGACTGAGTCACTGGGGACACTGAACACGGAACTCAGATTGGCAAGAGGCAAAGTTCTGTGCGAGTAGGGCACCAGGGACTTCACCAGGGACACCATTCACTGGAGGCTCTTAGAAAGAAATCATTGCAGCAAATTAGAATTATTCTTTATTCCTGCCCACGATCCCATCCTGCCCCGGACAGGGCAGTGTCCTGTGGGTGGTTGGCAGCTGGCAGCTGATCCAGAGCACAGAGTGAGGTGGCTGACAGCCACCACACTGGTGCTCTGGGCCTCCTTCTCCTCAGAGGAGTGGGCAACCTTGGAGGCAGAATGAGCACTGAAATGATGCAAAGGTCAGAACCAAGCAGGCAGTTCAAGTCCTGGTCTTATCACTGCACTGGATGTGAACCCTGTGCAAGTGGCCCAAAGTCTCCCAGCCTCAGGGTCCTACCTCTTTTATAAAGACACTGGAGGCCCAGTGCACAAAATTTGTGGAAGGGGGGGGGGTGTGCTCTCAGCCCAGCCTAGACCCTCTCTAATTCAGGACCCCTCAGGGGATGTAAGACTGCTGGTTTCGACCCGATCCTAGGGATCAGATTGAAAACAACAATCGTACATCCCTCTCACAATCCAGGTATGCTGGTTCCTAACTGCTCACCTCCCTCTCTGCCTGATTGCCCCTAACTGCCCCGCTCTCCAGCCAGCCTGATCACCCCTAACCAACTCTGCCTGCCAGAGCTATGACCCCTAACTGCCCCCTCTGCAGCCTGGTCATACCCAATTGCCTGGTTGCTCCCACTTCTTCCCCCTGCTGGCCTGGTCACCCCTTACTGTTGTCCCCACTGGCCTGATTGCCCTTCACTGTCCCCCTCTGCAGGCCTGATCGCCCCCAACTGCCCCCTCTGTTGGCCTGGCCACCCCTCACTATGCCTCCCTGCCCTCCTGGTTGCCCCATGCAGCCTGCTTATCAGTCATGTGGTCATCCCTCACTAACTCCTCTGCTGGCCTGGTCGCCCCACGCAGCCTGCTGATCAGTTGTTTGGTCATCCCTTGCTAACCCCCATGTCAGCCTTGTTGCCCTATGTTACCTCACAGACAGTTATTACTGTGAGGGTGTTGTGACCAATTTGGATATTGCCCTTTTATTAGTATAGATTAATATCAACTTCACAGCTATGCTTTCACTAATGCTATTCATAAAAGACTTGGAAAGGTGTTAGCACATATATATATATATATATATATATATATATATATATATATATATTTACCAAATTGGCTAGTATAAAATATTATGTATTATTTCTCTTTAGCCCTTGGTTTCATCAGCAGAGGCCTTCCTTCCCTAGCTTTAACCTGACAGGATCTTATGGGTTGTGGATTTTGGGAACAAGACTGAGAATCACCTTAAAACAGTGTCCAGGCCCTAACCCGCCTCCTGAGCAGCCTTCAGTTCCACACAACTCCCTACGTGATGCAGCACATCCAAGCACAGGGCAAGAGCGACTTGTTCTCATGGGAGGCCTATGGTAGGACAGATTTATTTCAGAAAGCAATACTGTTTTCTCTGTCTCAGAGTGCTCTTCTGCCTGGGATTTGGTTGGAGCTTTAAAGCAGGATATCCCTGCCTAGAGCTGATGTTCTCCAGGAACAACCCTGGCCTTGAAGTTAGATGTTCATTTGACTTTGAGTAGGACGGTGAGCTATATGAGCCTCCCTCTATATGTGAAATAGTAACTATATGTGAAGTAGATATAATATCTAAATTAGAATTTTGCTATGAGAATTGAATGACAGAAAAATGTGTCATCTTAAATTACTATAAACTTAAGTTAATTATTCAACAAGTTGAGGTTGGAAAACCTCATCCCATGCACTCCTTTATGTGTGGGTGATTAGGGCACTTCACAGTAAATTAAGACAGGAGTATAACTTTTAAAGATGAGGGGAGGAGTGCTCGGGCTCTGATGAAAGAAGTAAAGGAAGAAGCACAACTTGGTAGCTACAAAGTGGTCCCAGGGAAGTAAGTTCAGCAGAGGAACAGAGCCAATAACATTAGATGACTGAGTGAGGCCAGCTGGGTCACTATGTAAAACCTTTGATTGTCTAACCAATAAGTGTGGCACCCTAAATGAATACATAATAAAGCTAAACTAACATGCATTCATTCATTCATTCATTCATTCATAAAAATTCCCTTTTCATTTAAAAATCATAGCAAGCTGTTACAGAGAGCATTTATTAGTGACTACATTGCATATTATTTTTATTAAAAATTCATCATTGAAAACACACTCTTATTACAGAGTATCTTTAATTTTTTATTTTAATCATCAATCTACTAATTCATTCTTCTTCCAAAATTTTGAAATACTTGCTCAATTTATAATGATATGGCAAACGAGAATGAGAAAAACATTTAAAACTGATAGCATCTTTACACATACATGATTAAAAAGAGATTTTGTAGTGAAACAATATATTTTTAAGTAACTGCTAACCAAATGTCACAATAATGACTCATCTTTTAGATTTCACTTCTATAATCTCATTGAACCTTTGGTCATGCTGTCTTCTACATTCACATCAAAGGCCTTACCTTCTGTGGTTAATATGGTTGTCTGGGACCCTGCTGTGTGGCGCAGCCCCTCCCACATCCCACCCCTCACTCTCACTCACTCTCCTCCACGTGTTTGCTTCCTTGCTGTGACACCCAGTCCACCCAGCACCACCTGTTCTTGTTCCCACGGACCTGGTTCTCCTCCCTCGGCCCTCTCTTCTCACTCCACTGCCACGATTTCCTCTTTGCTAAAACCAGCGTTTAATTTAGGTTTTGGAATATTTTCCATGAAGAGCGAGGTGTGTATTTTAGGATATGTGGGCTGCTCTCTGCTGTGACCGCCAATGTTTGGTTGCATGAAGCAGCCATGGGCAATGCAGAAACCACGAGTGTGGCTGTGTCCAGCAATACTACTTCTCATGGACATTTGAATTTCATGTGATGTCTATGTGTTATAAAGCACTTTTTTCCTTTGACTTTTTAAATTATTATTTTTTAAATGTAGAATTCTGGCCAGTGTGGCTCAGTTGGCTGAACATTTTCCTTCATGTACTCCAGTGTTTTCCCAAACTTTTGACATATGTGCACCCCTTCTATAATTTTTGTAACACCGAGTACCCTTCATACTCATGAGAATGTAGAATTAGGTGCAGCTAAGCACGGTGCAGTGCATATTCCCACCAAACTCCAGTGCAATGAGTACCCCCACCAAACTCTTCCTATACCCCTGGGGGTATGCAGACCACTCCATTGTTGGGATTTTGGTTCAATTCCCATTCAGTGCATTTACCTGTGTTGCTGGTTCAAGCCAAAGTTGGCACATATAGGAGACAAAAGACTGATGGTTCTCTCTCACATCAACATCTCTCTCTCCCTCTCCCTTACTCTCTCTCAAAAAAATCAATAAGAAATATATGTGGGTGAGGATTTAGGAAGGAAGGTAGGAAGGAGGAAGGGAGAAAGAAAGAAAGAGAGAGAGAGAGAGAGAGAGAACGGAAGGAAGGAAGGAAGGAAGGAAGGAAGGAAGGAAGGAAGGAAGGAAGGAAGGAAGGAAGAAAGAAAGAAAGAAAGAAAGAAAGAAAGAAAGAAAGAAAGAAAGAAAGAAAGAAAGAAAGAAAGAAAGAAAGAAAGAAAGAAGCATATGTTAGCCTGCAGGTCATACAAAAGCAAGTGCCTGGCTGGATTTGGCCCTCGGAATGTATTACACCAATCCCTCTTTTAGAAAATCATTATAATTTAATGATTGAAAGCTAAAGTATATGTCTGATTGTATGGAGTTTACACCCAGCTCAGCCACTTTATCAGCTTTGTAATCTTGAAGTAAGGAGAGTTCAAGTAGTTTGCCTTGTTGGTGGTGGGAAGTCATTTAAAGATTTTACACAGTTCAGCAGAGTAATTCGATAGGCTTTTTAGAAAAGTATTTCTAACAAAACGGTAGGACTTGGACCAAGCAGGCCAGCTGAATAAAGACAGGGCAGTTAGAAGAAATTGTGAAAGCGATTTCACTCATTTAGTAAGTTTTTACTCATGTGAAGTATGAAATCAGTGCATAATTGCATAATGTATCTATACTAAAGTTATAGTGTTATTTTCCAATGTCATTTACTAATATACTATATATCCCTTTCAAAATAATTAAAGATCAGCTGCATATGACGACTGTGGGAATCACATTGGGTGAGAATGGATTCAGGACTTGTGAACTGCTGAGAGGGATGCCTTTTAAAAGCAATTCCACCAGGAACACGACCATCTGTTTTCTCCTGTGATACGGCATCTCGGTCCACAGTGTGGTTCCAAATGGAAACGGAGATTGGTCTTTACAAGCTAACTTCATCTGTTGCAGCAATGATTAATAGCCCCATGGTCAACCTTGCTTACAACATGAGAGAGAAAAATCTGAAAACAATTTTGTATCTGAGTGAGATGAATGCAAATTTTACAAATAAGATTAAAGTCAACAAAAGCAGATTCCACTGAGTTTGGAGCCTTCCTTAATGGGCTGTGTAACACAGGGGATGTGGGCACTGGGGCCTGTGTGCATTGGGTTAGAAACCAGGTTCCAAAATGTACCTTTTAGTGTGGCCTCCGTCAAGTCACTTACTTCATCTCTGTAGAAGGAGGACAGTAGCATAGGCCTTGCAGCATTAGGATGAACATCCATCATTTTGCATAGAATCTAGAACATGGTCACCCACATATACTCAAAAATGTATTTAACAGAATTCTTTTGGGAATGGTGTGTGTGTGTGTGTGTGTGTGTGTGTGTGTGTGAGAGAGAGAGAGAGAGAGAGAGAGAGAGAGAGAGAGAGAGAGAGAAAGAATGTCTACCCCTACTCTAATCCAATAAGTTATCAGATTAGCTCTTCATGAGGACCTAATGATCCCCATGTCCCTGAGACAGGTCCCCCATTTTTACCTCCTTAGCTTCTCATCAGTGACTCCACCACATTCAACATTCTTCTCCCTTGGCTTCTTGAACACCATTTTTAAAATTATTATTATCCCTACACTGTTGATCTCTTTCTCTTTTTTTTGCTTTAGGTCATTAAATATTTTGTGGGACCCTTTAAAGCTCAGTCCTAAAACATTATTTTTCTCTTACTCTAAGTTCCGACCCTAGAATATAATGTGTGTGCTCACAATTTCAAATATCATCTTACCAGGTGACTCATAATGTACATCTCCAATGCAAAATTTCCTTTGTGATCCAGACTTAACCCAAACCTAGTTACCACATGCAACTCGATTCAGACAACTAATCTGACAGTTCATCCCCTAAACCCAGTACTTTTCTGTGTTTCCTGTAGTGGTGTTAAGGCCTTTTCTATTCTACTGTATCCTGACATCACCCCAAATACTCCACCCATGAATCAACCCTTATAAAGTAGTTTCTGAAACAATATTGCAGCCAACAGGAAGGAGACTTTCCTGGCCCAATCAAAGCTGCACTGCTATTTCCCTCAACATGTTCACCAACTAGTCAGAGTGACTCCATACTGACCAATTGGGACAGTGCTTTTAGGACCAAACTGGGAGAATTTGGAGTCCTCATTTGCATGAAGAAAGACCAATCAGAGGTCAGGGGCAGGGACTTCTCTGAGAGAAAGCACTTCTGTTTTCACCAAGGGCTGAAGACTGTTTCCCTGGCTAGAGCTGACCCACCAGAGACTTCTCCCCAGCCCAGAGCCAGGCTTGGCAAGCAGAGGGGAGGGGTCTGGAGCAGGCAGACAGAGCAGAGAAAGGAAAGCAGAGTTGTCTATCCAGAGAGGGGATTGCCAGCAAGCTGCACCTCAGGGCATCCTCACCCCATGGCATTCTCACCCCAGGGAATCTTCACAAGTGTGTTGTTCCACAGCCTGGCTGCCTCTTACTGGAGCTGATTCCTAGCCATGCTATATACCAATGAGCTATATGTACTTACAAACGTTTCCTTCTTTACCACACCCCAAGCTCGGGATTCCTTTGCTGTTGAAATAGCATCAACAACAATCAGTTGATGTGACTATGGCTGTCTTTTACTAGGTATTGTATAGAAGGGACCTTTAGAGGATGCAACTGAGACTTGCCTACCCAATAAACAGAAGAAGGGGTTATTTATAGGTACATCCTCACCAAAACTTGTCATTTGTTGGTTTGTTAATGATAGCCACTCTGACAGGTGTGAGTGTTAACTAACTGTTGTTTTAATTTGCATCTCTTGGATATTTTGTAATTTTGAACATTTTTTTATATGAACATTCTTTTGGCCTTCTATCTGTCTACTTTGGAGATGTCTATTTATTAGATCCTTTGCTGATTTTTAAATTTGATTGTTTTTCTTCATTTTGTTAAATTGTATGAGTACCTTATATATTTTGGAAATTAAATTCTTATCTCACCTAATAATAGAGAAACATGTAAATTGACCATACCTCCACTATGCTTACAACCAATCAGAATGAGTATGCAAATTATCCCAACAAAGATGGTGGTTAATTTGCATACATACCTAGGTCCAGGGAACCTACTTGGCACCCAGGTCACTCCCAGCCAGCAATCAGAGGGACAGGGGGTTCCACTTCCCAAGCCTAAAGCCTGGGATGGAGGCTTTAGATTTGGGCAGGGGCCGAGTCTGGGATCAGGGGAAAATATCAATGGAAACATATCCTCAGGTGAGGAAATAAAGAAAAATAAAAAAAGAAATGTCATATCCTATGAAAGACACATCTTGAAAATGCCTAAAGAAAGTTGTCACTGGAGTCTGTGTTGATGGAAATACCTTGGTGGCTGTGTGACTGGCAGTGGCTGCAGTAATGGGGTGATGGGGTGATGGGGCTGGCACCTTCCCCTGATCAGCCTGTTCGCCTCAAGCAAGGGGAGGCCAGACTGTGGCTTAAGTCCACTCCCAACAGGGATATAGCCTAAGCCATCAGTAGGATATCCCCTGAGGGCTCCCTCTATGTGAAAGGGGACAGGCTGGGCTGAGGGACCCCTTCCCAGTGCACAAATTTTGCGCACTGGGCCTCTAGTTGGATGTATAATTGGCAAATATGTTCTCCCATAGTGGGCTCACTTTTCATATTGTTGATTGTTTTCTTTGCTGTGCAGAAGCTTTTTTTTAAAATTAATTTCTTTATTGATTAAGGTATCACATATTTGTCCTCAACCCCCATTCCAATCCTCCACCAGCCCCCTATTGTCCTTGACCACTGGTTAGGCTCATATGTGTGCACATAAGTCCTTTGATTGATTTCTTCCTTTTAACCCTCCCTCCCTTTGGGCTTCTTATCTCTGGGTCTGTTCTTGTTCATCAGACTATGTTGTTCACCATTTCCCCTAGATGAGTGAGATCATGTCCTACCGGAAATATACTCATAAGAATAAAAAAAAAATGAGATAAGCAATAATCATTTTATTTTTATGTAGTTCCATTTGTTTATTTTCCCCTTAATTTCCCATACTCTAGGAGTTGGATGAATAAACATATTGCAATGAGAGAATTTTTTGCCTTTGGTTTCTTCTAAGATTTTTAAAATATATTTTATTGATTTTTTTTTTTTTTACAGAAAGGAAGAGAGAGGGAAGAGAGTTAGAAACATCGATGAGAGAGAAACATTGATTGGCTGCCTCCTGCACACCCCCTACTGGGGATATGCCAGCAACCAAGGAATATACCCTTGACCGGAATTGATTCTGGAACCTTTCAGTCCACAGGTTGATGTTTTATCCACTGAACCAAACCAGTTTCAGCTCTTCTAAAATTTTGATGGCTTCACAACTATTATTATATTTAGATCTTTTATCCATTTTGAATTTATTCTTGTGTATGGTATAAATTTCTGGTCTAGTTTAATTTTATTTTTTGCATGTACCTGTTCAATTTTTCCAATACTATTTATTGAAGAGACTGTCTTTACTCTATTGCATGCTTTTGCCTGCTTTGTCAAAAATTAATTGAGCATAATGACTTGGATCAATTTCTGGGTTTTCTGTTTTGTTCCATTGATCTATATGCCTATTCTTGTGCCAGTACCAGGCTGTTTTGAGAACAGTGGCTTTCTAATAAAACTTGATATCTGTTATTGTGATCCCTTCAACTTTGTTCTTTTTTCTCAAGATTTCTGTGGTTATTCAGGATATTTTTTATTCCATATAAATTTTTGGAGAGTTTTTTCTAGATCTGTGAAATATGCCATTTGTATTTTATTAGGGTTTGGATTGAATCTATAGATTACTTTGGGTAGTATGGACATTTTGATGATATTGATTCAACCAATCAATGAACATGGTATATCCACTTCGGTATATGTTCCTCTATCCCTTTGTTTAATGTCTTATAGTTTTCTGAGTACTGTTATTTTACCTCTTTGGTCAAGCTTACTCCTACATATCTTAATTTTTTATTGAATTGTAATGAGATTTTTTTTTTTTGTTTGTTTTTAGTTTCTCTTTCTGAGAATTCATTATTGATGTAAAAGATGTCATCAATTTCTGGATGTTAATTTTGTATCCTGCTACATTGCTGAACTAACTCATTTATTAAATCTACTAGGTTTTTGGTGGAGTTTTTAGAGTTTTCTGTGTACAGTATAGTGTCATTTGTGCATAATGACAGTTTTATTTCCTCCATTTCAATTTGGATACCTTTTATTTTTTTCTTCTGGTCTGCTCACTATGACTAACACTTCCAGTACTATGTTGTCTAAGAGTGGTCAAAGTGAACATCCTTGTCTTGTTTTTGTTCTTAGGGAAAATGGTTTTACTTTTTGTCCATTGAATATGATGTTAGCTGTAGATTTATCATAAAAGCTTTTTATTATGTTAACATATGAGTGTTTTTATCAAAAATGGGTGTTGGTTTTTGTTGAATGCTTTTTCTGCATCAACTGATATGATCATGTGATTTTTGCTTCCCAATTTATTTATCTGATTGTCACGTTTATTGATTTATAATATTGTACCAGGCTTGAATTCTTGGAATAAATACCACTTGGTCATGGTGTTTGATCTTTTAATGTACTTTTGGATCTGATTTGCTAAAAATTTGTTGAGAATTTTATCATTCATGTTCATCAGGGATATTGGTCTGTAATTCTTTTTTGTTGTAGTGTCATTATCTGGCTTTGGAATTAGGCTAATTCTGGCTTCATAGAAAGACCTTGAAAGTGTTCCTTCCTCTGGAATTTTTTTTTAAGTTTAAGGAGGGTAGGTGCTAGTTTTTCTTTTGTTGCTTAGTAAATCTGCCCTGTGAAGCCTTCTGGAACAGGGCTTTTGTTTGTTGGAAACTTTTTCCCCTTTATTACTACTTCAATTACATCAGTCCTTATGGGCCTATTCAGGTTTTCAGAACTTTCCTGACTGGGTTTTGAAAGGTTGTGTTTCTCTAGAAACATGTCCATTTCATCCAGGTCGTCAAGTTTATTGGAGTATACGTTTTCATACTATTTTTTTTTTTTTTACTATCTTTGTATTTCTGTGTAGTCAGTTGTTACTTCAGCTCTTTCCTTTATGATTTTGTTTATTTGGGTCTTCTCTGTTTCTTTATGATTTTGTTTATTTGGGTCTTCTCTGTTTCTTGATGGCTAATGGTTCATCAATCTTGTTTATCTTTAAAGAACCAGCTCTTGGTTTTATCTTTTGCATTATTTTTTTAGTCTCTATGTCATTTATTTCCACTCTGAACTTTATTGTTTTCTTCTTTCTACTTACTTTAGGCATTTCTTGTTGTTTTCCTTCTAATTATTTAAGTTGTGGAGTTAGTTAGTTTATTAGAAGCTTTTCTAGGGTGTTTGTTTGTTTGTTTGTTTGTTTGTGTGTGTGTGTGTGTGTGTGTTTTCTTTTCTTTTTTTTCATATAGGCCTGAACTGTTATAAACTTCCCTCTCAGGACTAGATTCACATCCATAGGCTTGGCCTCTGCTTTCATGTCCTCTGAAAAATTTGAAATGCAGGATGTGGCAGGCAGGGCTCCTGAGGATAGGGAGAACTGTATCTCATAGGGTGTATTTTTTTTTCTTTTCCTGCCCTGCAGCTACTGGGAGAGGGTGGCTACTCTCAGAAAAAAATGGCCATTTCATTTTGGGCACATGTGAACAATAAAATGCTCCTGGCTGCTGCTTTTCAGCTTCTCCCTGCAATGGTACTCACCCCAGCCACCACTTAGGTGCCTCAAGTCTGAGCCTCTCTTCCCCAAAGTCTCTGGGGAGTAGCTGCAAACAAAAACTCTTGTCCTCTGGCTTCAGAGTGGGGAAAAAAGGAAAGAAAAATAAACTGCGGCTTTCTCTCTGACTGACTCTGGTCTACGGGCTAGATTTTATGTAGGCCATGGTTCTTGGCTTTGGTGCTTTGGGCTAGGAAGCCAAGCCTAGGATCTATGCCTCTATCTTCTAATCTAAGGGAACAGACCCTCCCATAGCCCAAGGCTCCCTCCCCTCTCAGCCTGCCACCTGCCACCTGGAAGCTGAGTCAGCTCCTCTCAAGACTTCCCCCTTCCAATAGTCTCCAGGTGTTTTCTGTCCTTACTTGATATGTCTCCTCCCCAGCTGGACCTCAACTGGTAATCCCAAGTGGATGTTCTCCAATTTAGTTTTACTTCCAGTCTGGCCCTGGTGTGAGGTGCACAACAGGCTTGCCTATTTGGCCTCCATCTTCTTCCCTTTGATTTATTTTTAAATGCATTTTTCTCTTTACATGTAAGTTATCTTATTTGTTTTTGTTAATTTATTTGTTTTTGCTGTGTCCAGTTTACTATGAAATCATTCAAATAATTTCTTCATTTTTAATGTGTGCTGTTTTAATTCTAAGATTTCCATTGCTTCCTATTTGTAGTTTCCCTCCTGTTGCCAAAATTCCTCATCTGATCACATGTTCTGCTTTCCTTTTTCTTTTTCACTTGGTTCTTTTGCATATTTATCATAGTGATTTTAAAATCCTTGATCAGCCTGCTGCCTTGCACTAAGCAATGCTTTTGGATGTTGGCGAGTATTCTGCCCAGTTCATCTGCTTATCCTTGAATCTTTGTTGTGTTTCTGCCACAGCAAGTGACCCAAGAGCAAGAAAATGCTGCTGATTTTAGACTCACTCTGTGATAAGGGTTCCTCGGAACTCTTATTTCTCATGTCAGACTTTATATGGCTATTATATGTGATATGAGAATTTCTGTGCAACTTCATGTAAATGGCAAGTAATGTAACCAAACAACCAGCCTCATATGGTCAAACAAGACATACAATTGATTTATGGATGGGGGGGAGTGATATAAAAAAAAACTTTTCAAAAATTGAATGAGTAGAAAATTAGAAAAAATAAATTTTAGCAATTTTTCTTCAAACTTCACAATATTAAACCTGCAAGGCGGGATGAATTGCTTAGAGTCATTGATAAACATACTGATAAATGTATGCCCCTGTGTTTTGCTGCCTTTAACTGTAAGGCTATGCCTCAGTTGCCTTGCCACCCAGCCTCTCAGGTGAGAGATGGTGGCTGGATCTGACTCCGGAGCTCATGGGAAGGAAGGAGGCAGTCAGCAAGGGGCTTTGACTTCAGCAAGTCCTAGTTTATTACTCAGGTTGATAGGGTACTATCTGTAGAACTTCCTCAAGCCTCAGGTTCCTTACCTGAAAGTGAGGTTATTGACCTCATCTGACTAACATGAAGATTAAGTCTAGCAGGTGGACAGAGCTGCATTCATAATGGGAACTCAGCTGATAGCAGACAATGCTGTGTAAGGAGACATGTCCTTGGATGCAGCCTCACAACGGATCATGGAAGCTAAATATGCAGAAATGTTGACTGCAAGTCTTCTTCAACTTTTGAAGAAGCTCTGAGCCTCAGAGTATAGAAACTTGACAGGATACAATGTGGTTCATGTATATTAGTTACAACCATGAAAATATGAACTAACAATTTGGATATGTTTTTAAATGTAATGATTGTAAATAAACTAACCAGATATAAGTAATATACATTATATAGAGAAATTATATTTATAACTAGAGGCCCAGTACATGAAATTTGTGAACTCGTTGAGAGGGGTTCCCTCAACCTGGCCTGTGCCAAGTGAGCCTCAACCATCAGCCGGACATCCTTAGTGCTGCTGTGGAGGCAGGAGAGGCTCCCACCACTGCCTCTGTGCTTGCCAGCCTTGAGCCAGCTTCTGGCTGAGCAGAGCTCCCCTGTGGGAACACACTGACCACCAGGGGGCAGCTCCTGCATTGAGCATCTGCCCCTGGTGGTCAATACATGTCATAGTGACTGTTCATGCCACTGTTCAATCAATTTGCATATTAGCCTTTTATTATCTCTCTATATATAGTAGCCTAATATGTAAATTGTCCCCATGGAAGTTCAACCAGGAGAGCAGGACTTCGATCACTTACTATGATGTGTGCTGAACACCAGGGGTCAGTGCGAAATAAGGGAAGGCCCCAGATGGCAGCCAGCAGCCAGCAGCTGGGGAAGGGAGACCCTGGCCAACAGCCAGAAGGAAGGCCTGATTGGCCTTGATCACCTGCCAGGCCTAGGGACTCTACTCAGGCCTTTAGTATAGGATAATATGTGCATTGACTAATAATTGCTGAATTTTTCTAGGCTCTTTTATGTATCTAAATGAATAGGAGACATCAAAACAGCTCATTTTTGAGAAATGGGAGAGGCTGTGAAAAGGGAAAGGAAGCTGTGTTAAGTTGATGTGGACATAGATATATGTCCTCATAAACTGGAGCATAAAGAAAGCAGACGGTTACCCTAGCCAGGATGGCTCAGGGGTTGGAGTATCGACCCATGCACCCAAGGGTTGTGGGCACATAATTGGATTGCAGGTTTGATCCCAGGCACAGGTTGGGGTTTATGTAGGGGACAACCATCTGTCCTTCTCACATTGATGTTTCTCTTTCTGTGTCTCTCCTCTCTCTCTCTCTGTCCCCCTCTCACTTCCCTTCTACTCTCTCTAAAAATCAGTGGGAAAAAATATCTTCTGATGAGGATTAACAACAAGAAAAAGCATGCAGCTATGGCTTTCAAATACATTTATAATTGCAGGTTGTCTTTGTAACCTTTATCATTATTTTAGATATGATGAAACAAGAAACATAAAAGTTAAATTATCTGTCCAAGTTCACAAACTCATTAAATCTAGTAAGTGGTGGAGGTTACTAATTCAAGCAGCATAATTACACATATTTAGAAGCCAAAATTTGCACTTAAGACCATTTACATGCTTATGTTATCCTTTAGAATGTGAATGAATAAAATGATTTACCTACTCTTATGTCTTGATATTTCACAAATTTTGATTCATGGGCTACATTTTCAGGAAGTTTAACCTTTGGCTATAGAAGCGTAAGAAATAATGACCATCACATCCTCTTTTTTTTTTTTTTTTTTTTTTGAGACAACAATGTATATTAACATGTTAAAACTCTGAGAAACCAGTAGTAAAAATAAGCCATATAACTTTTAATAGTTAAAGAAACAAACTTATTAACATGAAGAGATAAAATATTCTATCAAGAACCCCCCATATCTTTCCAATGAAGAGTAACTTGGATCATTCTGAAATTAGAACCCATAGGTGATGGCAGAATATTTTCTTCCACATAGTAGCTTCGTGGCGCCAGACATTTCTTGGCATAATCCTGGTACAGGGGTAATTATTGTTGTTTCACTTTTTTCAATAATGGTAAAAACTAGGGAACTTTAACTTGAAGACTTATGGTATTATAGAAAATATTTTCCATATGTAAACACTGACCCAAGTATTTTTATCAATAACCAAGTTTTTAAAAAATTAATTAAAGATCTCATATTTGGCATGTTTTAAGATTCCAGGTTGAAGTTAAGAAAAGAGAGTTGTGCTAAAAAAGTAAGTTAAATTGATTTCTGAAAACAAACTAGGTGTTTGGGCGCAGAGTCCAAGCTAAATCAACAATCTTTACACCCTTGCAGCTTCTTCTGCAAGTGAAACAGCAGACCCAGCTCTTAGGTGTGACATCACGGGTCCTACCTTTCATATACTCAAATGATTAAGTTATATCAAAGTACATCAAAAGAGTCCAATCTGTCTGATGAAAATGAGGGCATACATGAAGAGACTCTAAAAAGCAAAGAAGAGGGAACAGAAGCTGTCTGTACAAAGGTCATCTGTACAGGATGACCTGTGAGAACAGGAAAGTGAGTTGGAACATAAAGAATCATCCATCTCTGTCTTTTGGTTTGTTGTTTTCTTCTTTGGAGAAGCCCCTTGGCATGTCAGTGCCTCCAGTGCTTTACGCATGAAGTGGGTTCTAGCATGTTTCTGATTCTACTTTTCAGTTCTAACTTACAATAAATTATGCATTCTCTATACATATACCTCCAATTCCTTCCAAAGATGCTTGTTTAGGCAACTTACCAAAAACGGTGGATAACTAAGATAAAATGAATGTGAAAAATAAAGAAAAAGTATTAAAATAAAATCATAGCTAAAGTGAGTACATAGAAATACTTTCATACAGCAAGGACTTGCACATTCTTGAAGAGGGGCTATTGGTTTAGTTCAGAGTTTCTTAGATGCTAATGCCAAAATAAAGAATTAAAAAAAACTAGAAGTTACCAGATTTATATTGTGAAAAAGCATTCCTTCTGGTGCTTAGCAGTTGTGTGGGTGTTGATGTGTTGAATAAACCAGGTGTGAGCTCCCTAAAGGGCTGCACACATAGTCTGGTAACATCTGGAATGTGGAACATGATCCCACATCATGCCCAGGTGAACAGGGCTCCAACCTCTGTTTATTATAATCATCACACACATATGTGGCAGCTTGGTGACATCTGCACAATTAATACATTATAAAATATTCAAAATGTCCATTTCTAATAACATAACACTGATGCAATTAGGCATCCATTCTTAGTTATTGTAATTTTTCAGGATATCATAACATTGGGACAAGCAGCCTAATTTCAAGAATATTAAGTTGTATCTGTTGCTCTAATAAATGCAGACAGTGTAGCTTTTACCAGCAAAATGTTTTTGATTTGAAGAAAAATAAATGATTTGATTTTAAGTATCCTGAAGTGACTTTCCTAGATTATATAGTATGTCCTTTATCACACAGGCTTAGTACAAGTTGTACGTTCTCCACTCCATGTCTTAGCAGGGAAGCTATAGTGGAAAGTACATCCCACCTGCTGGCCTGTGACTCTGATCTATTGCTCCTATCTCAGGATGCTCATCTGTATGAACAAGTCAATGGTTTACCAATCAGGTATCAAGTCAGAATTGGAAAAAAAAATGTTTATTATCTATTGATAATATACATGAAATTGTAAAATAACCTTTAAATATTATTTATTTTTATTGCCCATTGACAAGACTCACACTCTAAAAATGGAGTGTAAGAGTTATTAGGTTTGAGTATGAGTAAAGGTTATGATGAATATTAATGCGATGTCTTCTCCATCTTCCAAACTCTTCTCACCAATTCACCAGTGTTTGGAAAACTAGATGGCATAGCCTCTGCAGCTAACATGTGCTTGAAAAGTAGAAATCTATCTGAGAGATAATTCAAAGATTTCATTTCCTGATAAGATATTTCTAATGGTGTATTTTTTTAAATCAATCTTTATTGTTCATATTATTACAAAGGTTCCTCATTACTTCCCCCCTCCACCAGCTTCCCACCCCACCCTCCACCCCTTCCCCATCCCCCATTGTCCTCATCCATAGGTGCACAGTTTATGTTCAGTCTCTTCTTCCCTCCCTTTCCCCAATAGTAAATCCCTTTTCAGATAGTAAATCAGTTACTTAGCATTTTCTCATATCAATAATACCTCCACATGCCCAATGATACATTTCACACAAAAGACATTTCCCAATAGGTCCACCAGCCTCATCCAGGCCCCACCCAAGGAACTCACAGATCAACACCCCTGCCCTATACTAACTCAACACATCCAGATCTAAGCCTTCATCACTTGATTCAGCAGACCCTCAAGTTCACACGAAGTTTCCAGCCATGTCTGAGAGGCAGCCGTGGGGCAGGGGCAGGGGCAGCCAAGGAGCGAGCTGTTCCGGGCTTGGCTGCTCAGGGCCTGGCCTCTGTTGCTCTGGTTCGTTCCACAACCAGCTGCTCCGGATCTGGTCACTGCCGCTCCCGACCTAGTTGCTCTGGACTTGGCCGCACCCGACCTGGCTGCTCCCCCGGGCCTGGCCGCTCCCAGCCTGGCAGCCGCTGCTCCGGGCCTGGCCGCACCCGACCTGGCTGCTCCCCCGGGCCTGGCCGCTCCCAGCCTGGCAGCCACTGCTCCGGGCCTGGCCACATTCGACCCGGCTGCTCTGGGCACGGCTGCCCCGGGCTCGGCCGCTCCGAGCCTGGCCACTCCCGGCCTGGATGCTCTGGGCTTGGCTACTGCTGTTCTGGGGCCTGGCCGTTGCTGCTCCGGGCCTGGCTGCCACTGCCTTGTGCCTGGCCACTCTAGGCCTGGCCGCCGCTGTTCCAACATGCTGTCCTTTTTTTTTCTTTCTTTTTTTTTTTAAACGCATTTTTGTTGCAATGTTGGCTGGTGAGTTGAGTTCTGACTTAGTCTTTGATTTTTCAAGAACTTCTTTGTATTCTTTCTTAAGTAATTTAATATCTTTTGCTCTCACTTGATTTCTTCACATTGAGAACTTCTTTGGTTTCTTCCTCCTTGTCCTGGGAGCTCAGCAGGTTGGCCTGTGGCACCCCTTTGTTCTCCGTGGGCTCCTGCGCTGCTTCAGCCTGTTGCCGGGGACGGAGCTGCCCAGGAAGCAGCCTCCGGCCTTGGCTCCATTGCCCGCGCTCAGTGGTGGAAGTCTCAGGGGCACCCCCCCCCAGGGTCCCTGTCGCCCGGCTCCTTGCTGGTTCCCGGTTGGCCGGCGTCTGGCAGGGCTCCTGCTCCCCGCCGCGTTCCCCCAGCCTGGAGCTTTTTTTCTCCTTCCCTCTAGGGGAGTCCAGCATCAGAGTCAACAGACTGTCCTCTGTGCGCAGTGTGCGCGAGTCCGGGGGCCCGGCCTTTCGCTGCTCTCCCCGGACTCCACCTCACAGCCCCGTCTCCCTCTGCCTGAGCCTGGGTCCCCAGGGATTGGCCCAGAACTGGGGTTCGGAGCAGTCCGGACTGAGGCTCAGCGCAGCCGGAGGCCTTGTTTCTTCTGGCTAGGGTAACCCAGCATCAGAGTCAACAGTCAGTCCTCTGCGCGCGCATTGCGCGCGACTCTGGGGGCCCTGCTTTTCGCCGCTTTTCAGCCTCACAGTCCTGTCTCCTCCTGCCGGAGCCTGGGTCCCCAGGGTCTGGCCCATAACTGGGGCTCAGTGCTGCTGGTTCTGGGGGCTCAGCACTGCTGGTTCGGGGGTTCAGCCCAGGCTGGGGGTTTTATTTCCTTCCTGCTAGGGAAGGAGAGGCAGCACCCCGCCCTCTCCTCCTCTCCGGCTGCGACCTCTCCGTGCGTGCGGGCGGGCGCGCAGCATGTCTCCGTACCTTAGGCTTTTTTTCAGCTCCTCTGATTTTCCTTCTGGTTTTCTCTTTCCTTCTTGTTGTAGAATTTTCAGTCAGTCGACTACCTGTAGCTCTGGGCAATGTCCACTGTACATCTTAGTTGTATTCCATTGAAATTGTTGTGTGCTGCCGCGGCTAGATGTCTACCCGAGCAGCCATCTTGTATCTCCTCTCTAATGGTGTATTTTTGTTCATAAAACATACCTGTGGCATTGTGCTAGGTGAGCAGATATATACAAAAATTACAGGGCATGATTCATATTCTAATTTGAGAGAACAGATTAACCCCTTTAAAATTCTAATTATGAGAAACTATAAAACTATTCATTTATCAGAGGGTTGTGTGGAGCACTCTCCGGGCATACTGTCTTCTTTTATGAATAGAAATGTTTTGAAGTGCTCCCTTCCTTTGGACAGATGGAGCTCTGTACAGAGCGTGTGGCTTGGGGAGCCGGCATATGCCAGCACCAGCCCCTCGTCACTCCTTGGCTGGGTAGCTTTGGGCAGGTTCCAACACATAGCAGAGCATGTGCAGTCCTGAGTTAGAGCCACAGAAAGGAATGCCAGAGCAGTAAAGATTAATCAGAAAGTTCCTAAAGCAGTATTGTCCTCAAGATATTCAAAGAAGAAAAGCTCACTTTAGGCAAAAAAATTAGGAAGGCTCATAAAAAATGAAGAAACAATAATTGCACTTAAAAAAATAGGCAGAGTTTGCATAGGGAGAAAACATCACAAAGCTACTTTCAGTTGGCTAGCTGAAATTGAACAGTATGAAGATGGTGGACTGTAATTTGTGAGAACAGCTGGTGAAAACTTTTGGTTGAAACTGTTGATCTGAGAGTGATAATATATATATATATATATATATATATATATATATATATATATATATATTAACTGACCTATATTGCAGAATGACCAAAGTGTCAGGTTGCTATGATGTGCACTGAGCAGGCAGGCAGGTAAGCCCTTAGAGGCAAGGGGCAGGCAGGCAGGCAAGCAGTTAGAGATGAGTGGCCCCAGATTACAAGAGGGATATGCAACTGCAGTGTTTGTGCCTCAACCAGCAGTCAGACATTCCCTGAGGGGTCCCGGATTTTGAGATGGCACAGGCTGGGCTAAGGGACACCCCACACCCCATGCCAAATTCCATGCACTGGGCCTAGGTAGGATATAAGAATATAAAGGCAGCTTGGTGTCAAATGCCAGAGGACTTTGAATATTAGAATAAAATATATTTTAAATATTAATCCCTTGTCAAAGCTGTAGGCAAATATTATCCCCCAATTGGTTGGTTGTCTTTTTGTTTTGTTGTATATTCCTTTTGCTGTGCAGATGCTTTTTAATTTGATTTAATCCCATTCATTTATTTTCCCCTTACTTCTTTTGACTTTGAGGTAAAATTCAGAAAATTTTCTCTAAAAGCCAAGGTCCATAGGTTTAGTACCTATGTTTTCTTAAAATTTTGTCATTTGCGACAACATGGATGGACCTTGAGAACATTATACTAAGCAAAATAACTCAGTCATGAGAAGATAAGGACCATGTAATTTCACTCATATGTGAGACATAAAATTGAGTCATAGACACAGACAAGAATATGTTGGTTGCCAAAGGGAAAGCAATAGAGGATAATAAAGGGTAAAGGAGGCCAAATATATGGTGATGGAAAAGTATTTGACTTTGGGTAATGGGTACACAATGCAATATGCAATCATGTATCACAGAAATATACACTTGAAACTTATGTTATTTAATTAACCAATGTCACACAAATAAATGCAATAAAAAGATATAGGTGGCAGGATAGATTTAAAAAATTAAACTCTATTTTTAGTCATCAGCAAGTCCTTGAAACATTTGAAAAATTATTAACATAATTCAAATAAACTATTATAGAAAATACTAGTACAATGCAAAGCATTTTTCCCCATTTAAAATGGAAATCAGCATAATACATAGTTGTTACCAAGAAATGCTAAATTGTAGATAAGGAAAATCATCTATAATTCAACTACTGAGAGGTAACCATTACTAATGTTTTGGCAATGTAGATATATAGCATGCATATAAATGTATCTATGGAATATATAAGTGTACATATTACATAAATTGTGTTAAACCAGGCATAATATTTCTACAATATTTTGTCATGTAATATCACTACATGGATTTATTGTTAACAAGAAGCAGTGGGTTTATACTTTAACACACACATTCTCTTACAACTAGACAGAAATCACACACACACACAAATTCAATTTAAATATAAACAATTCTACATAATAAAGAGCTAATGTGTAAATAGTCATTATATCCCCACACCATAAGGCCATAATGGCTCAGACAATCAACACTGGGGAGACAGGAATGGGGACAAGCCAGACACAAATGAGCTCACAAGAGAGGAATGGGAGCCAGCCAGGCTGCAACCTGGGAGAGGGACAAGCAGCCCATGCCATAGTCCCAGGCACCAGCACCTAAGGCTGTGACCCAGGGGAAGCCACCCACCCATGGTCCCCAACAGCTGCAGCTGGCTCGGGCGAAGCCAGCATGGGTCCTGGGTGCCTGCAACCAGCCAGAAGGAGTAAAGCCTGGGTACTGGGTGCCTGCCACTGACCAGAGGAGGGAATCTTGGGTCCTGGGTTGTGGGGAGAAAAAGGGGTTAGGGGCAATCAAGTCATCAGGGGAGCAGTTAGGAGCAATCAGGCAGGCAGAGGTGGTTAGGGGTGATCAGACAAGCAGGCAGGTGAGTGGTTAGCAGCCAGAGGTCCTGGATTGTGAGATGCAGTAGGACATCACCTGAGTGGTTAAGAGCCAGGGGTCCTGGGTTGGAGAGTGTGCATGCTGGGCTGAGGGATCTCCTCCTATGCATAATTTTTGTGCATCAGGCCTCTAGTATAAATACAAACTGTCATTTATACACAAGATAGAATACAAGCAGGAAACAAAGAAGGCTAACTTCATGTACACAGGTAAATCTTTATTAGAACTGGTCAAATAAAATGGGTAAACTGCCAAACAAGAGTGGATTTTAAAAAAGAAAATAATAATGCATAATTAGGATTTAAAAGTCAAAACAAAAAATTATGAAGAACTTTAAATCAATACTAATAAAATGATGAAAATTTCTGTTAATACATAAGATAATAAAGTCACCACACAAAAAATACAATCTGAATATGTACAAAACCATCAAAGAAATTAAGTGAGAAGTTAAAAATCACCACAGTGTTATTAGTTCAAGACTGTTTTATAAGAAAGTATTGGTAAACTTTCAAGGATGTAATATTATACAAATGCTTTAGAGAAACAAAGAATGAATACTTATATGATGAGTGAAGGGGAATAGCTAACAAAATTGAAAAAGGTTGAAATCAAACAGAAGAAAAAGAGATAAAATATATAAACTTTAGACCAACTCTCTTTCTGGAAAAATGCATTAGTAGTAATGAATTATAAAGATATCAAACCCATACATTTATCTACATTAATTCATTTAATACTGCAGGCCCAGTACACTAATTTGTTCATATCTGGGTTCCCTCAGGTAGGCCAGTGATTGAGGCCTATCAGAGGGCCAGCCATCCAGAGGCAAGGGCCTCAGGAGGTTAGCTGGGCGAGCACACTGACCATCAGGGGGAAGCTCCTGCACTGAGCATTTGCCACCTGGTGGTTAATTGACAGGTCACTCCAGTTGTTCTGGTTATCCAGTCATAATGGTCACTTAGGCTTTTATATATACTGAGTGTCCAGATTATTATGATCACCTGACATTTGTAGGCAAATTGGCCACCTGGCATTTGTATGGGATATGGAAGCCGAAAGCTTGTTTGAACATGTTTACTGTCTGCAGTTGCCAAGATAAAATGTCTTCAATTCAAATAGGAACACAAGGATTGGACAGTCAAGCATTGGAAAAGTCATGTGGTCCAATGAATCACGTTTCCAGTTGTATCATGCAAATGGTAGAGTGAGAACTTCGTGGAAACTGCATGAAAGCATGCACCCAACATGCATGAGTATAACCCTTCAAGTTGGTTAATGGTTTGGGGTATGTTTTCCTGGCATGATTTAGGCCCTTTATATGGAACAAAGTCTGAATAGCATAATATACCTAAGTATCATTGCTGATCAAGTTCATCCTATCATGTTGATGGCGTATCCCAATGGAGATGGCTCGTTCCAACAAGACAATGTGCCATGCCACGTTGCTTGTATTGTGCAGGAGTGGTTTCAAGAACAAGAAGGAGACTTAACTTTGCTTAGGTGGCCCCCACAATCACCAGACCTCAATCTAATTGAGCATTTGTGGGACTAAGTTAAAAGAGCCATTAGGTAGCTGGTTCCACAATCATCCAATCTCACAGACTGGACAGTGCTATTCATCAGCTATGGTGTCATCACCTTTCAGATTCCTTGCATCACCTTTCAGCATCTCGTGGAGTAAAAAGGGGTAATGGGAGACATCTGTAATACTATCAGCAATAAGAAATATATATTTATTGATTGATTCTTGTATGTGACCTGACAGGGACTTGAACCCACAACCTTGGCATAGTGGCACCATGCTCTAACCAACTGAGCTACCTAGCCACGGCTATAAAAAATATATACTTAAAAAATAAGCTTTATATTGGTATGTGGAAGAGAAGGTACTGAGGTATGTATAATTATATGCAAAGTTTGATTTTCATTCATTTATTCTTTTGTAGGAACCCCTGATGTCTTTGTTCCAATTATTATTGTGAGCAAGGCCATGCACCAGTTTGTTAAGTGCATCTTGGGTAGTGTGCTTCCAAATGAGTCTCAATCCAGCACCTTGAATGTGACAGGCATCATCAGATAGTTGAAATCAGAATTGTAAATTTTGTTTGGGAACAAGTCATTGGCATAGATTGTCCTTCTAATCTTAACTGTATGATAAATCTTCCAAATTCTCACTCCATCTCTGTTTTCCTGACATTTAGGTTGTCATGCATCATTAGGAGATTTTACTTATCATTGCCTATGTACTTGTGACCACATGCAGTGTCTGATGAACTAAGCACATAGGCAAGGATATGTTGACATCATCTCTGACCCTAACAATATTCACTACAGGAAACCTGATCTTTGTCTCCTAGGGTCGAACTTCAAGGCCCTTCTCTTCATTCTTTGAGCTTCACATTTGTTTTTAGTGTTCTCTCAGTGTCATCATGCCTTAGATTTGAACTGGTCTTCACTCCTTGTCTTTCATTGAACAGATGGATAGATGAGGTTAAGTCTGTAATATCAAACTTAGTGAAAGTAGGTAGAATCAGGAAAATTTTTTTGGCTTACAATAAAACTTGACTTGAGATAACTTTGGGGAGTTAGGGGTTTGGCACTGCTGTAAAATTATTTGAACTGGGAGCTATCTCTTCAGTCTACAATTGCTGAAAGCCCCACTGAACAGTGAATGAGGGTTCCTTTTTCTCCACATCCTCTCCAGCACTTGTCCTTTGTTAATTTGTTGATTATAGCCATTCTGACAGGTGTGAGATTGTAGCTCATTGTCATCTTGATTTGAATCTCTTGGATGATTAGTGATCTTTTAGTATGTTTTCATATGTCTCATGGCCTTCTGTATGCCCACTTTCAAAAAGTGTCTATTAAGTCCTTTGCCCATTTTTTATTGGGTTGCTTATCTTCCTTTTATAAAGATGTATGAATTACCTATAAAATTTAAAGATTAGGCCTTTATCTGAAACAACATTGGTGAATATATTCTCCCAAGCCTTGGGCTTTCTTGTTGTATTGTTGATGGTTTCACTTGCTGAGCAGAAGCTTTTTATTTTGATGTTGTCCCATTTGTTTATTTTATCCTCTGTTTCCATTGTACTATGAACTGTGTTGGTAAAGATATTGCTAAAAAATATGTCTGATGTTTTGCTGCCTATGGATTCTTCTAAGATTTGATTTCCCAACTTACGTTTAAGTCCCTCATCCATTTTGAAATCATTTTTGTGTATGATGTAAGTTGGTGGTCCAGTTTCATTTTTTTGCATGTATCTGTCCAGTTTTCCCAACACCATTTATTGAAGAAACTGTCTTGACTCCATTGCATGCTCTTGTCTCCCTTGTCAAATACTAATTGAGTATAGTGGGTTGGGTAAATTCTTGGATTCTCTGTTCTGTTCCATTGGTCGATATGCCTGTTCTTGTGTCAGTAGCTGCCAGTTTTGAGAACAGTGGCTTTGCAATATAGCTTGATATCTGGTATTGTGACTCCTTCAACTTTGTTCTTCTTGCTCAGAATTGCTGCGGCTACTCGATCTTTTTTATTTCATATGAATTTTTAGAGGGTTTCTTCTGGGTCTGTGAAATATGCCATTGGTATTTTAATGGGATGCATTGAATCTATAAATTGCTTTGGATAGTATGGACATTTTAATAATGTTTATTCAAAACTCCATGAACATGGTATAGTCTTTCATTTGTTTGTTTCCCACTATCTCTTTTTTCAATGTCATGTAGTTTTTTGAGTACAGGTCTTTTATCTCCTTAAGTTTATTAAACTTAAGTTAACTTTATTCCTAGGTACCTTAATTTTTTTGGTGCCATGGTAAATGGGATTGCTTTTTGTTTTTGGTTTCTCTTTCTGTTATTTCATTACAGGTGTATAAAAAAACACATCAATTTCTGGGTACTAATTTTGTATTAACATTGCCAAATTCATTTATTAAATCTAACAGGTTTTTTTTTTAATGGAGTCTTTATTGTTTTCTAAATATAATATTCTGTCATCTGGGAATAATGACAGTTTTACTTATTCTTTTCCAATTTGCTTGCTCTTTATTTTTTCTTCTTGTCTGATCACTATGACTAGTACTTCCAATACTATGTCAAACAGGAGTAATGAAAGTGGGCATCCCTGTCTTGTTCCTGTTCTTAGAGGAAATTGTTTTCGCTTTCTTCCATTGAGTACGATGTTGGCTGTAGGTTTGTCATATAGGGCTTTTATGATGTTGAGGTATGATCCATCTATTCCCATTTTGCTGAGAGTTTTTATCAAGAAAGGTTATTGGATTTTGTCAAATGATTTTTCTGCATCGAATGATATGATTATGTGATTTTTATCTCTCAATTTGTTTATGTGATGTACCATGTATATTAATTTGTGGATATTGTACCAACATTATGTCCTTGGAATAAGTCTCACTTGGTCACGATGTATGATCTTTCTAATGTAATGCTGGATCAGATTTGCTAGGATTTTATTGAGGATTTTAGCATTTATGTTCATCAGAATACTTGTCTGTAATTCTCTTTCTTTGTATTATCTTTATCTAATTTTAGGATTAGGATACTGCTGGATTCACAGAAAGTGCTTGGAAGTGTTCCTTCCTTTTTATTTTTTTGGAATAGTCTGAGGAAGATAGGTTTTAGTTCTTTGAATGTTTGGAAAAACTCCCCTGTGAAGACTTCTGGCCCAGGGTTTTTGTTTGCTGGGTTTTTTTTTTTTTTTAATTATTATTATTACTGCTTCAATTTGCTCCATGTTTATTGGTCTATTCATATCTATTTTTTCCTGAGTGAGTTTTGGAAGGTTGTATTTTTCTAGAAATATATCCATTTCTTCTAGGTTGACCAGTATTTTGGAATAGAGCAGTGGTTCATAGTATTTTTTATAATTCTTTGTATTTCTGTGGAGTTGGTTGTTATTTTGGCTCTTTCATTTTTGATTTTGCTTATTTGGGTCCTCTCCCTTTGCTTCTTGGTGAGCCTGGATAGAGGTTCAAAGAAGCAGCCCTTGATTTTGTTGATATTTAGGGTTTTTGTTTGTTTGTTTGTTTGTTGTTGTTGTTGTTTGGTGTCTGTGTCATTTATTTCCACTCTGATATTTATTATTTCCTCTCTTCTGCTCACTTTGGGCTTTTCTTTTTTCTCTCTGCCTAAATCTTTAAGTTGTAGAGTAGGATAATTTATTACCAGTTATTCTTGTTTTATGAAGTAAGCCTGTAATGCTATGAACTTCCCTTTCAGGATTGCTTTCACTAAGTCCCATAGATTTTGTTTTGTTGAGTTTCCATTGTCACTTGTTTCTAGGATTTTGTTTTTATTTCATCTTTTATCTCTTTGGTAACACAATCATCCTATATAATTAAAGTCTAATATGCAAATAGACCAAATGAAGAACAACCTGCAGAACAACTGTTTGCTATGACATGCACTGACCACCAAGGGGCAGACACTCAATGCAGGAGCAGCCCCCAGCCCTCAGGCCCCAGGCCAGACAAGGTGGGTGCCAGTAGGAGTTCCTGATCACCTCACCAGTCTCCCCACAGATTGGCCCTGAAAATCGGACAGGCCTAGAGACCCTACCCGTACATGAATTTCATGCATCAGACCTCTAATTCTTTAATAACATGTTATTTAGCCCCCAATTGTTTGAGTTACTGACTGTTTTTATTGTAGTTTATTTCTAATATTATGCCATTGTGATCTGAGATGATGTTTGATATGATTACAATCTTCCTGAATTTGAAGAAACTTTGCCTGTGTCACAATATGTGGTCTACCTTTGAGAATGTCCCATATGCACTTGAAAAGAATGAATATTCTGTAACTTGGAGTGAGATGTTTTATTTTTTTATTTTTTTAAAATATTTTTATTGATTTTATACAGAGTGGAAGGGAGAGGGATAGAGAGCTAGAAATGTCGATGAGAGAGAAACATTGACCAGTTGTCTCTTGTACACTTCCTACTTGGGATGTTCCAACAACCAAGGTACATGCCCTTGACCGGAATCAAACCTGGGACCTTTTAGTCCACAGACCGACGCTCTATCCACTGAGCCAAACCGGTTTTGGCTGGAGTGAGATGTTTTAAAGATGTTGATTAAGTCCATCTGATATAGTAAGTCCTTTAGGATTGCTGTTTCTTTGCTGATTTTTTTTTTTTTGTCTAGAAGATTTATGTAGTGATGTCAATGGATGTTAAAGTATTCTACTATGATTGTGTTTCTGTTGATGTTTCATTTGATATCTTCCAGAATATTTTTTAATGTATTTTGTGATCCTGTATTGTGTGCATATATGTTTACCAGAGTTATATCCTCTTGTTGAATTGTTCTCTTTAGAATTATGAAGTGGCCTTTCTTATCTCTTTTTATGGCCTTCACTTTGAGGTTTATTTTGACAGATATATGTATTGCTACCCAGCTTTTATTTTTCCTTTCCATTTGCCTGAATGGTATTTTTCCATCCCTTCACTTTTATTTTTTATTTTATTTTATTTTATTTTATTTTATTTTATTTTATTTTTTAAAATCAATCTTTATTGTTCATATTATTACAAAGGTTCCTCATTTCTTCCCCCCTCCACCAGGTTCCCACCCCACCCTCCGCCCCCTCCCCATCCCCCATTGTCCTCATCCATAGGTGCATAGTTTATGTTCAGTCTCTTCTTCCCTCCCTTTCCCCGAGCAGCAATGGCCAGGCCCCAGAGCAGCAGTAGCCAGAACCAGAGCATCAACATAGTGAATCAGTTACTTAGCATTTTCAGATAGTGAATCAGTTACTTAGCATTTTCTCATATCAATAATACCTCCACATGACCAATGATACACTTCACAAAAAAGACATTTCCCAATAGGTCAACTAGCCTCATCCAGGGCCCAACCAAGGCACTCACAGATCAACACCCCAGCCCTATACTAACTCAACACATCCAGATCTAAGCCTTCATCACTTGATTCAGCAGACCCTCAAGTTCTCGCAAAAGTTTCCAGCCATGTCTGAGAGGCAGCCGTGGGGCAGGTACAGGTGAGGAGCGAGCTGTTCCGGGCCTGGCTGCTCAGGAACTGGCCTCTGTTGCTCTGGTTCGTTCCACAACCAGCTGCTCCGGATCTGGTCACTGCCACTCCCGACCTAGTTGCTCTGGAATTGGCCACACCCGACCTGGCTGCTCCGGGCCTGGCCGCTCCCAGCCTGGCAGCCACTGCTCCGGGCCTGGCCGCACCCGACCAGGCTGCTCTGGGCCCGGCTGCCCCGGGCCCGGCCGCTCCAAGCCTGGCCACTCCCGGCCTGGATGCTCTGGGCTTGGCTACTGCTGTTCTGGGTCTGGCTGCTCCCACCCCGACTGCTCTGGGCCCAGCTTCTCCGGGCCTGGCCACTCTGGGTCTGGGTGTTCCTGGACTGGCCACCCTGGGCTTGGCAGCCTCCGCCTCAGGCCTGGCTGCCACTGCCCCAGGTCTGGCTGCTCCAGTGCTGGCTGTTGATGCTCTGATTCTGGCTGCTGCTGCTCTGGGGCCTGGCCATTGCTGCTCCGGGCCTGGCTGCCACTGCCTTGTGCCTGGCCATTCTAGGCCTGGCCGCCACTGTTCCAACATTCTGTCCTTTTTTTTTTTCTTTTTCTTTTTTTAAAACGCATTTATGTTGCAATGTTGGCTGGTGAGTTGAGTTCTGACTTAGTCTTTGATTTTTCAAGAACTTCTTTGTATTCTTTCTTAAGTAATTTTACTATCTTTTGCTCTCACTTGATTTCTTCACATTGAGAACTTCTTTGGTTTCTTCCTCCTTGTCCTGGGAGCTCAGCAGGTTGGCCTGTGGCACCCCTTTGTTCTCCGTGGGCTCCTGCGCTGCTTCAGCCTGTTGCCAGGGACGGCGCCGCCCAGGATGCAGCCCCTGGCCTTGGCTCCATTGCCCGTGCTCAGCGGTGAAAGGCTCAGGGGCACACCCCCCCCCAGGGGCCCTGTCGCCCGGCTCCTTGCTGGTTCCCGGTTGGCTGGCATCTGGCAGGGACCCCCGCTCCCTGCCACGTTCCCCCAGCCTGGAGCTTTTATTCTCCTTCCCGCTAGGGGAGTTCAGCATCAGAGTCAACAGACTGTCCTCTGCGCGCAGTGTGCGCGAGTCCGGGGGCCCGGCCTTTCGCTGCTCTCCCCGGACTCCACCTCACAGCCCCGTCTCCCTCTGCCTGAGCCTGGGTCCCCAGGGATTGGCCTAGAACTGGGGCTCGGAGCAGTCCAGACTGAGGCCCAGCGCCGCCGGAGGCCTTGTTTCTTCTGGCTTGGGTAACCCAGCATCAGAGTCAACATTCAGTCCTCTGTGCGTGCATTGCACACGACTCCGGGGGCCCTGCTTTTCGCTGCTCTTCTGGGATTCCGCCTCACAGCCCCGTCTCCCCCTGCCGGAGCCTGGGTACCCAGGATCTGGCTCATAACTGGGGCTCAGTGCTGCCGGTTCGGGGGGCTCAGTGCTGCCGGTTTGGGATTCAGCCCAGGCTGGGGGTTTTATTTCCTTCCTGCTAGGGAATGCCAGGCAGCACCCAGCCCTCTCCTCCTCTCCTGCTATGACCTGCGTGCAGCATGTCTCCGTACCTTAGGCTTTTTTTCAGCTCCTCTGATTTTCCTTCTGGTTTTCTCTTTCCTTCTTGTTGTAGAATTTTCAGTCAGTCAACTACCTGTAGCTCTGGGCAATGTCCACTCTACATTTTAGTTGTATTCCAATGAAATTGTTGTGTGCTGCGCGGTTAGATGTCTACCCAAGCAGCCATCTTGGATCTCCCCATCCCTTCACTTTTAGACTGTGTGAGTCCCCTATCCTGAAGTGGGTCTCTTCTAGAGAGCACATGTATGGGTCTGTTTTCTCATCCATCCAGTCACTTGATGTCTTTTAATTGAAGCATTTAGTTCACTTATGTGTAAAGTTATTATTGATTGGTACTTGTTTGTAGCCATTTTTATTCTTTGTGTTTTTGTTCCTTTTTCCTTTTTTTTTTTCTTTTTTTCTTTTTCCAACAGTCCTTTTAGCATTTCTTGTGTAGCTGGCTTCTTAGTGGTAAAGTCCTTTAGCCCTTTTTTGTCTGTGAAGCTCCTGATTTCCCCTTCAATTTTTAATGATAGTCTTGCTGGACAGAGTATTCTTGGATTCAGACCCTTGCTTTGCATCACTTTATACTTCATTCCATTCCCTTCTGGCCTGATGTGTTTCTGTTGAGAAATAATTTGATAATCTAATGGGAGATCATATGTAGGTATCTCTCTTTTTCTCCAAAGGAGCTTTTAAGATTCTCTCTTTGTTGTTAACCTTTACCATTGTAATTACAATGTGTTTTTTTGGGTTCATCTTGTTTTGGACTCTCTGTGCTTGTGTGAGTTTTATTCTTCCCTAAATTAGGGAAGTTTTCTGTCTTTATTTATATTAATAGATTTTCTACTCCTTGCTCCTCTTCTTTTCCTTCTGGCACCCATATTATATGTATGTTACTTCATTCTGAAGAGGGATGTTTGGACTGTAATATGCAGTGTTGCCCTGGGCAGACTCTTTCCCAGGTTCTTTTTCCATGGGAATGGAAGAATGAATCCATGGACAAAAGGTGGTACAGTAAAGGTGGACATTTATTGAAGAAAAAGTACAGACTCCCACATGAGGAAAGGAAAGATTCCTACTGAGTTTATTTTCCCTATGGCTTATAAAGACTTTGTTCCTTGCAAGTCTTTGTTCCTTGATATCCCCTCTGATTGATCAATATTTCATTAGACCAGTGATCGGCAAACTCATTAGTCAACGGAGCCAAACATCAACAGTACAAAGATTAAAATTTCTTTTGAGAGCCAAAAATCGACTTCTGTGCATGTGTCATGAAGTTTCAATTGCACTGTATGTGCTCACCTGCATGTGGTATTTTGTGGAAGAGCCACACTCAATGGGCCAAAGAGTCGCATGTGGCTCATGAGCCAAGGTTTGCTGACCACTGCCTTAGACTACTTAATATAGTAACTCGTAGGCTCAAAGGTCTAACCTCACATGGGTCATATGAGGTTTTCCTCCCCTCCTTCCTTATTGTTTCTTTTTTAATTATTATTATTATTATTATTATTATTCCCTTTGGGGTTTCTTCTTCTTCTGGGTGAAGGGCTTCCTTCCCTTTATTTTGTAAATATAGATCTGTTTTTGTTTGTTTGTTTGTTTGTTTTTGTTTCAAGCTGCCTCATTCTCTGGAAATGTACCTGTTGGAGCTTTCCAGCTTTCTTGTTCTACAGAGATATATCTTCTGCAACTCTGCAATCCTATGCTTCTTCCATGGCCCCCTTAATTTCTAAAATTTCCTAAGACCTTTTTTTCACCCCTAAAAATTCCTGTTTCAATTTCTTGTTGTCCCCAAAACCCCTTAGCCTCACCTCCTGATTTCTAATTTTTCTTTCTATTTGCTATTCAGATTCAGTGTATTTTTCTGCCCTATCTTTTAAAAAATATTTTTTATTGATTTATACAGAGGGAAGGGAGAGGGATAGAGAGTTATAAACATTGATGATAGAGAAACATCAATCATCTGCCTCATGCACACTGCCCACCGCAGCCAAGGGACATGCCCTTGACCAGAATCAAACCTAGGATCCTTCAGTCCGCAGGCTGACATTCTATCTATTGAACCAAACCAGTTAAAGCTGCCCTATCTTCTAACTCACAAATTTGGTCCTCCACTTCAGTAGGACAACCTCTGAAGGCTCTCAGTATGTGAGAGGGGGCAGGCTGGGCGGAGGGAGCTCTCACATGTGCACAATTTTGTGCACTGGGCCCCAGTGTGTATATAAATGTTCTTAGAAGCATCATTCATTATAGCCCCAAAATGGAAACAACTCAAATGTTCATCAACTATGAAATAGATAAACAAATGTGGTATATATATATATATATATATATATATATATATATATATCAACATTATTCAGCTATTAAAATATGAAATATTGATAGGTGGTATACTATATATCAATTTTTAAACATGCTAAGTGAAAGAAGCCCAGGTTCAAAAGGCTGCATATGATATAATTTTATTTATATGAATTGCACAGAATAGTCAGATTAAAAAGACTAAATCAGACTAGTGCTTGGCAGGGCTAGGTAAAGAAGAATGTAGAATAACTGCTGGTGAATATGGGGTTTCCTTTTTGGGGTGATGGAAACATCCAATGTATTATTGCCGATAGTAACACAACATTGTGGATATACTAAAAGCCATACACTTTAAAGGATGAATATCATGGTATGTGAGTTAAATATCAATAAAAAAATGCCAAATCTAAATGTGAAATATGATCCTAGATTGGATCCTAGAAAAGAAATGCAAAGTGCTGCAAAGACATTAGGAAGCACTGGCCAGTGTGGCTCAGCTGGTTAGGTGTCGTGTTGTGTAAAAAAAGATGAGCAGTTTTTGACTCCTGGTCACGGTACATACCCAGATTCTGGACTGGATCCCAAGTAGGGGGTGCACAATTGGCAGCTGATCAATGTTTTGCTCTAACATTGATCTTTCTTAATCTCCCTCTCCCTTCCTCTCTAAAATAAATAAAAAAAAATATTTGTAAAAGACATAATTGAGACAATTAGCAAGATTTGAATAAAATCTGTAATTTAGGCAGCAAAATTAATCAATATTAAATTTCCTGTTTGGGAATAATTTGGAAAGTTGCACTGAAATATTTTCTGGGAAGGGTTTCAATGATTGCTGCTTGCTCTCTAATAATTCAGAAAAAGCGAATAATAAGTCAAATGTAGCAAAATGTCCACAATTGTTGATTCTAAGTGAAGAACATAATATTCTTAGTACTTTCTTTGTTATTCTTATCTAAGTTTGAAATTATTCTAAAATAAAAATGTTTGCCATAAAGTAAAGAGAGAGAGAGAATAAAAATACAATCCATATATCAGCATGTGGATGTGTTCTTTCTAAAAAATGGAGAAATTAAAACCCAATGATTTTTTATAAGGTTGTCTGATGCTTTCTCAGCCAGCTATGAACAGTAAAAGTATAGCATGTCAGAATAGCCATTGAAAAATGAAATGTCTTCTATGTTGTAGGAAAACAATCAGCAACACCTGGACATTTATCTGATGAATTTAAATATCATTTTACTACCCATATTTGCTTGTATGTGTTTACATTAATGGAGTTTATAAAATAAGTCTGTGCTTCATGCCATTTGTTGAAAAAGACCCACAGTAAACTGATTTTGCATTTCATCAACAAGAAATTGGAGCATATCTGGGGGTCTGTTTCTGGGCCACCTATTTTTTGGAGGGTGATCTATTTTGTTTCATTAATCTGTGTCCGTTGTCCTTCCAACATAGTGATGCCTTGATTCCTGCAGATATTCATCAGGCCTTAGCACTTGGCAGAGTGATTCTTCCTTCTGAGGATTTAGATATCCATGAGCAGATTTGCTAAATACCTCAAAACAACCTCACACATGAACTGAAAATGGCATTCAAATTTAAATGTAAACACGAAATGCTGAAATACTTAGAAAAACTAGAAAATTATCTTGGAATCCAAGGTCTAGGCAAAGTCTTATTAAACTTGACATCAAAAGCATGATTCATAATGTTGTGTCAGAACACATTGGAGAAGGATCAGCCAGCACTCTGAAGGAGGACATTTAACCTTTATGTTGCAGATCTGCTTGTTCAGGGGAATTCTGGATCCAAAGCCTGAAATGAACTCCTGGGGAGGTGCTGGCCTATGTATCTCCTCCTGTGGTGGGCCCCTGAGTGTCTTCGCAGTTCGGCCCAAGTCCATCTTGGCAGGGCCTTGGGGGCATGCAGCTTCCGCCCAAATCAGCTGTGCCTGGGGTGGGGTGTGGGGAGAGGCAAAAAGGGGGCCCTGAGGTGAGGCTCTACAGCTCCGCCCAAGTCAGTCAGAGTGGGAAAGTAAGACTACAGTTTTAACCTGACACTGAATTAGGTTGCAAGCCTCCCCCCGACCCCAGTTTTCCTTTTCATTAAATGTAAATATTGATCATTTAATATTTGATCAATCAAATTATTAAATTGCTGAATCAAAATTAAATATGTTTGCTCTGTGAAAGATCCTCTTGAGGGAGGGATAAGGGAAACTACAGAATGAAATAAAATAAAATAAAATATTAGAAGCTCATATATCTAACCAAAGATTTGGGTCCATATTATGTAAACTAGGGGCCTGGTGCATGAAATTTGTGCACAGGGGAGAGGTCCCTCAGCCCAGCCTGCTCCCTCTCACATACTGGGAGCCCTCAGGGGATGTGCTATGAATGGCTTAAGCCCCCTTCCGATTGGGAGCAAACCTAAACCACAGTCTGCCCTCCCTTTGCTTGAGGCGACCTGGTTGATCAGAGGAAGCAGGCACACCACCCAGCCTCACCACCCCTTTGCTGCAGCCACTACCAGTCACTGCAGCCGCCAAGGTATTTCCATCAATATGGACTCCAGTCCCTTCACCATGAAAAAATGACAACTTTCTTTAAGCATTTTCAAGATATGTCTTTCACGGGATATGACATTTATTTTTCTTTTTAAAAAATATGTTTTATTTACTTTTTACAGAGGAAGGGAGAGGGATAGAGAGTTAGAAACATTGATGAGAGAGAAACATCAATAAGCTGCCTCCTGCACACTCCTTACTGGGGATGTGCCTGCAACCAAGGCACATGCCCTTGACCAGAATCAAGGTCAAGGGCATGTGCCTCTCAAGGTCAACCTGGGACCCTTGAGTCTCCAGGCCCATACTCTATCCAAAGAGCCAAACCAGTTAGGGTGGATATAACATTTCTTTCTTTATTTTTTTTTTATCCTCACCTGAGGATATGTTTCCATTGATATTTTTCCTTTCCCTCCAAGCCTAAGCTTGGCCCCTTTCCAAGCCTAAAGCTTTCTCCCAGGCATTAGGTGTGGGAAGGGGTTCCCTTGCCCCTGGGACTTCCCATCTCAAGCTTGGCCCCTCCCCACTCCTAAAGCCTCTGACCTAGGTTTAGGCTTGGGACGGGGTTGTCACCTCCCCCCCTCCACGTACACACACACACACCCACAGCCTCGGATGTCAGGGTTGGCCCCTCCCCAAGCCTAAAGCCTCTGCCCCAGGCTTTAGGCTTGGGAAGGGGACCCCCGCCCCTCTGATCTCAGACTCAGCCCCTTCCCAACCTTAAAACCTCTGCCTAATGAGTATCCTTCCGCCACCCCCACCTCTCTTGCTGCTAGATAATTTTCAAAACATTTCCAGGCAAGATGTCAGCAAGTGTACATGGTAGTTAAATCCTCCACAGCCACAGCTAAATTAAAGAACCATCATTCACAATGCCTGAAATCTAGCTGAGCAGAAGTCCTCTAACTAACCATATAAAATAGAAGTAACATAAAGATGGGTAGGATGGACAGAGAGACTGAATGGGCTGGTCCCACAATCACACGTGGTTAAAAATCAGGAGGGATGCCTTGGCTTGTGTGGCTCACTTGGTTGGAGTGTCATCTCATACACCAGGTGGTCCTGGGCAGGCTATAGGCAGCTGCTGACCTTGCACCTTCCCTGAGGCCCCAGAGACTATGTACCCCGTGAACAGCTTCAGACTATACTGCATTACCACCCAGCTACCTCCACAAGTGATATACTCAAGGGCCAACCACGGTGGAACCAAAGCCCTGGTGAAGCTAGTCCTGCTCCATGAGGTTGGTCCCTGCACATCAGCCTCTCTGTTGTAGTTGCAGTCAGTCCTCACTTCCAATTGGCCTGAGGGTCAGTTCCTCCCAGTGACATCCCAACAGAAACCAATGCTCAACCACAATAGAAGTGCTCACAGCCCACACAAGGGGTGTGCGTGGAGCACTCAGCTCAGGTGACCAGGGAGGCTTACCAACTGGACAATACAGAAAACCTACTACATAAGGACACTCTGCCAACACAGAGAGGCATAGCAGTTCTATCTAATAAACGGAAACAAGCACAGAGAAGCAGCCAAAATGCGGGAACAAAGAAATAGGTCCCAAATGAAAGAACAGGAGAAATATCCAGAAAAATAACTAAATAAAATGGAGGCAAGCAAACTGTAAGATACAGAGTTCAAAACAATGGTTATAAGGATGTTCAAGGAACTTAGTGAGAACTTCTTTTTATGAAAACCATAAAAAGAACCAATCATAAATGAAAAATACACTAACTGAAATGAAAAATGAATGAGAGGGAAACAACATTAGAGTAAATGAAGTATAAAATCAAATCAGTGATTTGAAATACGAGAAAGCAGAAAATACCCAATTAGAATAGTAAAAAGAAAAAAAGCATAATAAATTAGGATAATGAAAGAAGCCTCTGGGACATCTTCAAAAACTCTAAGATTTATTTCATGGGGGTATCTGAGCGAGAAGAGAGACCAAATATTGAAAATCTTTTTAAAAAAATGACAGAAAACTTGCCTAACCTGTGAATAAAATAAGCATTAAAGTCCAAGAAGTACAGAGAGTTCCAAACAATATGAACCCCAAGAGGCCCACACCAAGACACTTCCTAATAAAATATGATAGTAAAGGTTAAAAACAAAGAGAGCATCTTAAAAGCTGTAAGAAAGCAATTAGTTGCCTACGAGGACTGTCAACTGATTTTTCAACAGAAAATTTGCAAGCCTAAAGGAAATGGCCCAAAATATTCAATGGGATTAAAAAGCCAGGACCTCCAACCAAGACTACTTAACCCAGCAAAGCTATCATTTGGAATCAAAAAAAGATAAAAAAAACTTCCCAGATAAAAGAAAAAAAGCTAAAGGAATTCATTACCACAAAACGAGCCTTATAGGAAATGTTAAAGGGTCTTTTTTTAAGAAGCAGAAAGAAAAAGGTCAAAATGAATAATAAAATGGCAATAAATACATATCTATCAAAAATACTTTAAATGCAAATGGATTAAATGCTTTAATCAAAAGACACACAGTGACTAAATAAATAACAAAATAAGATCCTTACATACACTGTCTACAAGAGACTCACTTCAGATCAAAAGACAGAAACTGAAAGTAAAGGGATGAACAAAAATATTTTTTGAAAATGAAAACAAAACAAAACAAAAATCTGGGATAGCAGTACTTATACTTTAAAACAAATAGAATTTAAAACAAAGGTTATAACACGTGACAAAGTGGGACCCATTAACTCCATTCTGGGTATGCATTGGAAGAAATAAAAAAAACTCTAATTTGCAACATTATTTACAATAGCCAAGATAGGGAAGCAACCTAAGTGTCCATCAATAGATCAATGAATAAAGAAAAAGTGTTATATATGGAGTGTCCCAGAAATTGTATAAGACTTAACAGTTGATAGTTCAATTGATGTTTCTTTCTTTTCACATTTAACCCATTGAAATTAATAATCATTCAAAGCATGTATACATTTGGGGGACATCCTGAATATACAATGGAATATAATTTAGCCATAAGTAAGAATACGATCTTGCCATCTGCAGGAACATGGATGTACCTAGGTGTTAAGCTAAGTGAAATAAGTCAGACAGAGCCCTAGTCAGGTAGCTCATTTGGTTGAAGTATTGTCCCAATATGCCAAGCTTGTGGGTTTGATTCTTAGTCAGAGCACATACAAGAGTGAACCAGTGACTATGTGGTGAGAGAAATGGCAAGTCAACATTTATCTCCCTGACTCTCTCCCTTCATCTCTAAAGACAAATGCCATATGATTTCCTTATATGTGTAATCTAAAAATAAATAAACAACTAGAACAGAAATAGACTCATAGATATAGAGAACATTTTGATAGTTACCAGATGGAAGAGGGTTTAGGGGAAGGAGTAAAAACGGTGAAGGGATATAGAAGTACAAATTGGTAGTAACAGAAAAGTCATAGGGATGTAAAGTATAGCATAGGGAATATAGTAGATAATTTTATAATAACTATGCATGGTATCAGATGGGTATTTACAGTGTGATAACTTCATAAGTCATATAAATGCTAATCATGAGGATGTTCACCTGAAAAGAATGTAATATTTTACATTAACTACAATTTAAAAATTAAAAACTAAAAATAAAACAACACCATAAAATGTTTTTAAAATAAACAATATGGAAAGAAACAATTCACTTAAAAAACTGGCAGAAAACATGAATGGACATTTTACCAAAGAAGATATACAAATCTACACTAATAAAAGAGAAACATGCAAATTGACCATCCCTCCTCTACACCCACCAGCTAATCAGGAATGAGTATGCAAACTAACCCAGCAAAGATGGCAGTGGCCATGGAGCTGGAGAGAGCAGGAGGCTTGGGTTGCCCCCTTTAAAGAAGAAGCCAACCTTTTGGCCCATCCTGGTCTCTGCTCAAGGAATGGCTGGAGGAAAAAAAAAAAAGGAAGTGTTAGGAGCCCTGGCATCCATTCAAGGAGTGGCTGGGGCCTGGGTCACTGAGGGGTGTGGCCCACCTGAAAATGGCCCTCAGCCCCTTATCCAAGCTGACCACACTCCCATGGGGTGACGGTCCCTGCTGGGGGGCTTTGCCTGGTTGCAAACAGCCATCAACCCCTCATCCAGGCTTGTCACATCCCCATGTAGTAAGAGTTCCCGCTGGGGAGTGTGACCAGCCTGCAAACAGCCATCAGCTCCTCACCCAAGCTGGAAAGTTACCCCAGTAGGACCCCTCACCACCCTGAAGGGCTGTGACCAGCTTGAAAACAGCCCTCTACCCCTCACCCAGACTCGCCACACACCCCCAGCAGGGATCTTCACCCCCATGGGGGCGTGGCTGGCCTGCAAACCAACACAAGCCCTTGCCCAGGCAGCCCCATACCCCAAGGGAACCCCTACCTTGATCAGGGACACCCTTCAGGGAAAACCAGCAGGCCCCCACCTGGGCACCAGGCCTCTATACTAATAAAAGGGTAATATGCTAATTAGACTGGGAAACCTTCCAGGAGACTTCTGGATGTTATTATGGACAAAGACATGGTGGTGGGGCTGAGGTAGAGGCAGTTAAATGCCAAGAGGGGAGGGCAGTTGTGAGATGATCAGGACAGCAGTGGGGGCAGTTTGGAGTGAGCAGGCCAGCAGGGGAGGAGTTGGGGGTGAGCAGGCTAGTAGGGAGGGAAGGTGAAGGTGAGCAGGCCAGCAGACGGGCCAGTTGGGGGCAAGCACACTGACGGGGGGGGGGGGGGCAAATGGGGGTGATCAGGCTGGCAGGAAGAATAGTTAGGGGCAATCAGGTAGGCAGGCAGGTGAACAGTTAGAAGCCAATAGTGCCATATTGTGAGAGGGATGTCTGACTGCCAGTTTAGGCCCGATCCCTGTAAACTTGCAGTAGGACATCCTTCAAGGGATCCCAAATTGAGAGGGTGCAGGTCAGGCTGAGGGACACCCCCTTCCCATGCACAAATTTCATACACTGGGCCACTAGTATAAAATAAACACAATAAAAATATTCAATATTACTATAATAAAAATATCTAAATTCAAATAGCAATGAATTTCAAAGTATACACATCATTGTGACTGGAATTAAAAATAATAATGGCAACACCAAATGCTGGCAAAGATGAAGAAAAACTCATCAATCATACATTATTGGTAGGATTTTAAAATGGTAAACAGTGTGCTAGTTTCTTGTAAAGCTAAACATATAACTACCACATGACCAACCATTGCACACTTGAGCTTTTATCTCTAAGAAATAAAAACTTATGTTCCATAAAAACATGTACACAATTTGCATAGCATATTTATTCACAATCACTAAAAAATAAAAACAATACAGATATTCTTCAATGGGTAATTAGTTCAATATCCTGGAATCAAACATTCCACGGAATACTACTCAATAACAAACTACTGATGCACCCAACTACTTGAATAAATTTTCATATAATTATTGTGAGAATAAAAAACTATATAACCTCAAAAGAATACATAGTGTATGATTTATTTTTATGACATTTTTCAAATGACATAATAATCTAAATAAAGAACAGATTCATGGTTGCTAGCATTCAGGGACCAGAGGAGAGGACAAGGTGCCCAAAAAATAACGGGGGAAGGCTTTGTGGTGGGGGACTCGCTCTGTGTATTGACTATATCAATGTCAATATCTCTGTTTGATATTTTACTATAGTTTTGAAAGATTTTATCACTGGTGGAAACTGGGTATATTAGTTTGCCAGAACTGCCATAACAAAATACCTTAGAGTGAAATTTATTTCCTCACATTTAAAAGAAATATATTTTATTGATTTCAGAGAGGAAAGGAGAAAGAGAGAAAGATAGAGAGAGGGAGTGACTGAGAGACACAGAGAGAACGAAACATCAATAATGAGAATCATTGATCAGCTGCCTCCTGCACACCTCCTACTGGGGTTTGAGTCCACAAACTGGGCATGCGCCCTTGACCTGAATCAAATCTGGGACTCTTTAGTCCACAGGCCGATTCTCTATCTATTGAGCTACCCCAGCTGGGACTATTTCCTCACACTTCTGTAGGCTAGAAGTCCAAATTCAGGGTGTCTGCAGGTTTGGGTTTACCTGAAACCTTTCTTCTTCACTTGCAGAAGGACTGTTCTCCCTTTGTCTTCATCTGGTCTTTGCCCTGAGTCTACTTTCTAGTATCCTCTTCCTATATGGACCCCAGTCAGATTGGATGAGAGTCCACTGTAATTACTTTTTTTTTTTTTACCTTAATTAACTGGTTAAAGGCCCTCTCTATAAATACAGACACATTCTGAGATACTAGGTTTTAGAACTTAAACGTTTAAATAGTGAGAGTCACAATTCAGCCATTATAAAGAAATTATTTCTTGCATTATTTATTATAACTGTCTGTGAATCTATAATTATCTCAAAATTGTTTAATTTTAAAGTAATGTGAATCATTAGTATTCCACATTATATTAAGAAAATTACTGAAGTGTTATAGTTATTCTGAAGTTACAGGCACTGTAAGGTAGCAATAGGCTATAATTCATTATATAATTAAATTGAGATTTTAATAGGTACCCTGTAAATGTCTACTGTATCAAGTGATTTTATTTTATTTTGTTTTATTTTATTTTATTTTAATATATTTTATTGATTTTTTACAGAGAAGAAGAGAGAGGGATAGAGTGTTAGAAACATCGCTGAGAGAGAATTATCGATCAGCTGCCTCTTGCACACCTCCGACAGGGGATGTGCCCACAACCAAGGTACATGCCCTTGACCGGAATCGAACCCAGGACCTTTCAGCCCACAGGCTGATGCTCTATCCATTGAGCCAAACCGGTTTCAGCTGTATCAAGTGATTTTTTAAAAATCTATCTCTATATATAAAAGCCTAAGTGACTGAACAACCAGTCTCAAAGATGTGCACTGACCACCAGGAAGCAGGTGCTCAATGCAGGAGCTGCCCCTGGTGCTCAGTACACTCCCACAGCCAACCTTTTTTGGCCGGCCAACCTCCCACAATCCCTCCCCCACACATTCAACCATTCAATGGGTCTCTATGAGGAATACTGACCACCAGAGACAGACTCTCCAACCAGTAGGTCAGCTTGCTGCTGAGGTCCAGCAGATCAGGACTGGGTGAGATGGACTGGACACACCCTGGAGCTCTCCTTCAGTCAGGATAATGGATCCCACTGGCCCCAATCATGCACCAGTGTGATCCATTATCCTGACCTGTGCCCTCTCACAATCCAGGACCCCTCAGGGGATGTTGTTTAGCAAGTTTTGACCCAATCCCTGCAGACCAAGCCAAGAGCCCCCTTGGGTACACCGATCCATGCACTGGGCTTCTAGTACAGAGATAAGAACTAAGTTACTGTAATGGTTAATTTTATGTGCTAACTTCACTGAACTATGGTGTGCCCAGGTATCTAGTTAAACATTATTCAGAATGTAAGGTTGTGTTTAGATGAGATTAAGATTGAAATTAGTAGAATATGGGTAGTCTGCATCCAATCAGAGGGAATAAAGAAAAAGGGTGACCCTCTCCTGAGTGAGAGAATTATTCCCAATTCTTCCTGGGTCTGCACAGCCTGCACCTTCAGAATGGAACTGAGCCATCAGCTCCCCTGGTACCCAGCTTGCTGACCCACTGTGCAGTTCTGGAAACTTACCAGCCAGCCCCATAATCATGACTCAATTCCTTCTAATAAATATACTATATAATAAAACCCTAGGTGTCATCATGTGATGTCATCACAAGATGGCTGCAGGAGAGAAACAGTTGGGGGCAATCAGGCATGCAAGGGAGGGCAATTGGGAGCAATCGGGCTGTCAGGGGAGGGTAGTTGGGGGCAATCAGACCAGTTATGCATCAATCAAGTCAGCAGGGGAACAGTTAGGCACAAATAGGCTGGCAGGCAGAAGTGGTTAGGGGCAATCAGGTAGGAAGGTGGGTGAGTGGTTAGGAGCCAGCAGTCCTGGATTGTGAGAGGGATGGTTGCTGATTTAGGCCCAATCCTGTAGGGGGCCTAAACCAGCAGTCAGACATCCCCAAAGGGGTGCCAGCTTGGAGAGGGTGCAGGCCTGGCTGAGGGACACCCCCCTCCATGCACAAATTTCATGCACCAGACCTCTAGTATAATAATAATAATAATAAATATATATATATATATATATATATATATATATATATATATATATATATATATATATTATATCCCATTGATTCTGTTTCTCTGAAGGACTCTGACTATCATAGTAGCTACAATATTTTTTTCAAAGGCAGTTTTTAAGGTTTGCATTGTCTTGTGCACTCTTGGGTAGTTGAGTACAGTATGTTTCACAGGTGACATGGCTGCCAGAGGAACCCAGTGCTGCTGTGGAATGCTCTGGGGAGCTGAGGTGTATTTTTTTTTTTTGGCCTTAACAGTACAGGTCCTTGGGTTACATCTGAGATCTGTTCCTAGGGTGTGACATAACGTGATTTTCGCCATAAGTGGGAACCCACCTACATAAGTACCTACATCACTCACATGGAACACATACAAGCAGCAATGAAGTGTAAAAGTAAAAAAAAAAAATAATAATAATAAAATAAAAATTTAAAACAATTCCTGACATTTACTTTTGGTAAATAAATAATAAAAAACACAAAGCACATATGTACATACATGGAAACAACAGAATATATATATATATATATATATATATATATATATATATATATATATATATATATATATATGGAGAGAGAGAGAGAGAGAGAGAGAGAGAGAGAGGCCCAGTGCATAAAATTTGTGCTTGGGGGAGGGGTCCCCTCAGCCCAGGCAGCACCCTCTCCCACTCTCCAATCCAGGACCCCTTGAGGGATGTCCAACTGCCACTCTCCAATCCAGGACCCCTTGAGGGATGTCCCAACTGCTGGTTTATGCCTGATCCCCAAGATTGTGCCTAAACCACTGTCAGACATCCCTCTCACAATCCTGGACTGCTGGCTCCTAATCACTCATCTTCCTGCCTACCTGGTCACCCCTAACTGCCCCCCTGGGGTCTGATCACCCCTCTCTACCTCTGTGTGCTGGCCTGATTGCCCCTTATTGCCCCCCCATGTCAGCCTGGTCACCCCACACAGCCTACTATTCAGTCTTTGGTCATCCTTTACTAAAACCCCTGCCTCCCTGGTTGGTGAAGGTATGAGGGTCAATCTTGTGAAGGTGTGAGGGTCAATTTGCATGTTACCTGTTTATTATATAGGATGGGAGATGGTGATATATTCAAAAAATGAAGTACATCAAGTCTGATGTAACCTGAGAACTGCCTGTGTTTGGGCAAGGGTTCAGAACTGCCCCATTATAGGGAAATATGCTTACTATTTCACCAAGTCTCCACCTTTTGGGCTGGAATAAATGACTGGAAACAGGTGATTCCAACCTAACTTCTACCCTGTCAGAGCCTGATTTGAATGAAGCTCCCTGATAAAATGAATATAGTGAGCATGTCTAACACCAAAATCTAGAATAGAACCTAGTATATGTTTAGAAACAATCAGATAGATGGCAGATAAATGAATGGGTAGATATATACATCATTTTAAAAAATGGGGTCAGGCCTAAACTGTCAGTCAGACATTCCCAAAGGGTCCCAGATTGGAGAGGGTGCATGCCTGGCTGAGGGACACCCCCTGCATGAATTTCATGTACCGGGCCACTAGTATGCATATAAGTTCTTTAGCTAATCTCTTCCCCCTTCCCTCTGAGGTATATACATCTTCTGCATGAGTGAACAGACCTTTTCACATGTATAAACACATCTACATCTGAATTCACTCAGGCATGTCAGTAAGTCAGTAAATCTTGCCTGCTTGTCTGAAAGTAGACAGGTGACAGTCTGTGGGGAGCAGAGAGGCACTTTCTGCCACAGATTATGTTGTCCATAGTGGGATCTATAAGGATGAGTGATTGTACCCACACCCCAAGCCTTTCCTCTCCATCCATGGATATTTGATAGTTATAAAAACAGGGCAATTGTCCTCAAATAATTTTGGTTTCATATGACATTTCCTGGACACTTTATTGAATATTATTTTCTCTTAATTAAAGGTCTGTTCAAGTTTTTTCCAGAAATGAGTTTCCAATATTTACATAAATCTTAAAAGGAACAAGCTAGAGGCAGGGGAAGACACCTGTGATGGCACAACACTATAGAATCAAGCACGCTATAGGGTCACACGTGTGGCTCTTAACAGCACACTTAATTTTTCATGTTGGGCTCACTTCTCCATTTTAAACGAGCCTCTCTATAGCTGTGGGACACGCCTCACATCATCCACAGAACATGCTTCAAAGGGGCTTGCTGACTGGCTGGCCAGAGACTTGTGATTGCTCTTTTCTGAGACAAAAGCAGAGCAGCAAGATATTTCACTCTACTAAGGGAACTGGTCTTTTTAGTGTACATTTAACAAATTAAGTCAACCATCTCCTTTAGAAATCTCAAGACAGAAAAGTCAAGCAATGATTCTTGTTTTTTCCCTTCACTGTCAAAATTGTCATCATTCAAGGATTTCTTGAAACATGATGAGCGAACATCGATATTGTTCTTGTTATGATGTCACAGTGGAATTATGAATAACTCTTTCCTGTGTGTAGGGACTGAGCCAAGAATGAAATCTATAAGTCGTCCTGACAGGAACACAAAATGAGAACGGGATGAGGAAACCAGCATTGATTTTGAAAGTGTCACTGCCCAGGATTGAGTCAATGAATACCAGGGCAACAGACCAGGATGCAAAAGATAAGAGCTGTTGCAGAAGTAACTATGGGAACCAAAGGAACAATGATACCTGTGAGCAAGAGTTACTATGAGCAGCATTCTCCCAGTGTTTACTTTTTGTCCCATAATAGGGGAGTGTCCCTCAGTCCGGCCTAACCTGTCTCAAAGTCCAGAAGCCCTCAGGGACTAGAGGCAATCCAGCAATCAGGGGAAGGCAATGCCCCCATTACATATCTGCTGCTGCCACTGCCATCAGCGCAAACCTTGGTTGGCATGGTTACCTGAGCCTCAGGTGGCCCTGGATGCCTGGGCAGCCACCATCCAAGGCTGGCCTGTACCTCAGGCATTGGTTAGACAGTCATCATCCAAGGCTTGCCTGCACCTTGTGCTGCCCTGGGTGGCTAGGGGACCGAAGGGACTGGAGGATTCTGGAGGCAGGCACACAGAATTGCTGGGCCAGTCTGGGCCATGGGCCCAGCTATGCCACAAACTTGTTGCCCCAGTGGGGCTGAGCCATCTTGTGTCTGTGGGCACTGCCATCTTTGAGGGTGTGGTAGTCAGTTAGCATATTCCCTTCTTATTGGCTGTGGGTGCTGCCATCTTTGTGAGGGCATGATAGTCCATTAGCATAGTCCCTCATGATTAGATAGGACTAGATGCTAGGTGCACAATTTCGCACATGGGTGGACTGTGGGGATCAGGCCAAAATCCACATCTAATGTCCTCTGCAGCTCCTACCTGCCTCTCCTACTCATCCTGGCTCCACTGCACCTGCCTCAAGCTCACACCAATCAGTCTCAATCAGGAGAGGCTCACACCACTTCAGCAGCACTTGCCAGCTGTGAGCCCTGCATCTGGTGCCTCCCTAGGGGAATGACCTGTGGGATCTGACTCTCTGACATCCCCTGGGGAGGGGTCCCAGACTGGGAGAGGGTGCAGGCCTAGCCATGGGACCCCAAGTGCACAATCAGGGCTGGGGAGGGACGCAGAGTTTGGCCAGCTAGGGAAGAACTGCAGGAGGGCTCCAGGGCATGTCAAGTCCATCTCACTCAGTTTCAATTGGCCAGATCCCAGCAGCAAGCTAGCCTACTGATCAGAGTCTCTGTCCCCTGGTGGTCATTACACATCATAGTGAGCAGTTGAGTGGCCTTAGCATATCATTAGCATATTACACTTTGATTGGTTGAACAATTGACTGGTCATTAGATGGCTGGACACTTAGCATATTAGGCATTTATTATATAGGATGAGCCTTAATTTCATTTCAATGATTATGGATTTGAAATACATAATTCCTCTGCACAGAACATGCTTTCCTTCACATTACTCCTTTTTCCTTCATTGGCACCTCTCCTCAAGCTTACTCTCCACTTTAATCAATAAAAGCTTTGTGCCAATTGTTAAGCTCTTATCTGTCAGCTTCAAACCTGCGTTTTTATACTTTGCTGAGTGGTGCTGAAGTTGAGACTAAAAACTGCATTTCCACTTTGCTGGCTGCTGCATATGACTCTGTCAGCAGGGAATGTGAAGGGCTGATGAGGCTGGAGCAGGGACAACCAGCTAGTCCTCTCCACTTCCTGTTTTTGCAAGGCCCACATCAGCTTTGCTTCTCCACTTTATTGGCTGTAATTCATACCAGAAATAGCAATTGCATTTAATTTTCAGTTTTTTTTTAAAATCAATCTTTATTGTTCATATTATTACAAAGGTTCCTCATTTCTTCCCCCCTCCACCAAGTTCCCACCCCACCCTCTGCCCCCTCCCCATCCCCCATTGTCCTCATCCATAGGTGCAGTTTATGTTCAGTCTCTTCTTCCCTCAATTTCCCCAATAGTAAATCCCTTTTCATATAGTAAATCTGTTACTTAGCATTTTCTCATATCAATAATACCTCCATATGCCAATTGATACACTTCACACAAAAGACATTTCCCCATAGGTCCACTAGCCTCATCCAGGCCCCACCCAAGGCACTCACAGATCAACACCCCAGTCCTAAACTAACTCAACACATCCAGATCTAAGCCTTCATCACTTGATTCAGCAGACCCTAAAGTTCACACGAAAGTTTCCAGCCATGTCTGAGAAGCAGCCGTGGGGCAGGGGCAGGCAAGGAGCGAGCTGTTCTGGGCCTGGCTGCTCAGGGCCTGGCCTCTGTTGCTCTGGTTCATTCCGCAACCAGCTGCTCCGGGTCTGGTCACTGCCGCTCCCGACCTAGTTGCTCTGGACTTGGCTGCTGCTGCTCCGGGCCTGGCCGCACCCGACCCGCCTGCTCCCCCGGGCCTGGCCGCTCCCAGCCTGGCAGCCGCTGCTCCGGGCCTGGCCGCACCCGACCCGCCTGCTCCCCTGGGCCTGGCCGCTCCCATGCAAGACTAGTTTTATTGTGTCCCCACAGAGAACCCCCTTCTTAGAGGTGACTATTCCATGGTCCCATTCAGAAACTCCAGTCCTAGCTGAAGGCAGGCTGGCTGAACTCTGGCTTCTACATTTAAATAATCTCAGCTTCACCCATATTGCTCAGCCACCCCTAAGGGTGGCAACTGTCTCAGTGATATTTTAGTGTTCTCTCTTTAAATTTTAATTACTTGTGTTTATTAATAGTTCTTTATATTCACTCTTTCCTCTTTGCTAAAATAGCCTATATAATTTGTTTCCTGCCTAAACTTTACTTGGTAAAAAAAAAAATGGTAATAGGAATAGCAACAGAAAACAGACACACAAAAATGAGATTTGGGGATTGCTTTAATGAAGAGCTAGGTAAATTATTTCTGTAAAGAGCCAGATAGTAAATGTTTTTAGGACTATGGACCATAAAATTGATCACAAGGACTCAATTCTGTAGTTAAGACATTAAATATCATGTGGACAAGTGGGGGTGGCCAGATTTGGACAATAGGCTGTCACTTGAAATCACTGGTTAATGGATAGAGATGGGGGAATTCTGGAGACAGGAATTCCAGGCCTGGTACAAACGAATGCTGTGTTTATGGAGGATCTACACACCAGCCCCTTCCCTCAGGTTCCTCACTTCAAAAAGTGGTCTCTAGGATCAGACTGCTCTTCTCCATCTCTTCCTATGCATCTAGAAATGGTTCACGTAACTCAATTACATACCGAGAACAAAGTTTGGCAAAAAAAAAAAAACAACTGTAGCAATGCACTTGCAGAATGACAGCCTGAGGAGCTCCATTCACCTGCTTTCTATAGAAACTGCAGAAAAGAATGAAAAATCCACCATTGAAAATATCTGCATATGGTCCTGAGGATACACAGCAAATGAAGAATATATCTAGTCAAGCAATTCTACTGAAATTAAATAAGAACAGTAATAGCCCGTACTATTTGAACCAATAAATTTGGGAAACTCACAAATATGTGAACATTGAAAATAAAAAGAAACAATTCTATATAACTAATGGTTCAAAGAAGAAACCAAAATGGAAATAATAGCTTGAGATTATGCAATTGAAGAGAAAATATCTTAAAATTTGTAAAATGAATATAAATCAGTGCTTAGAGAAAAGTTTATAGCTGCAACTAACTATGGTAAAAGGAAGAAATATTTCAAATGAATAACCTAACATTCCACCTTTAGACACTGGAAAAATAGAAGAAAATATTAAATCCATTTCAGTCAACTATTTTTTTCTTACTTTCTCTTTCTTTTTTTCTAACAAATTTATCTTTATTAAGGATTAATCTGTATCAATTACTCTGAGGACTATATGACAAACTAAGGATGCTGGATGTCTATATTTTAAAATGTGAATTTGGACAGGCAGCATGCCAAATACCTACAGAATAAAGAAGAATAAGTCTAACATTAAACTCTGATATTTTAATTAGTTAGTGACCTGGTAGGTACATCTTACTAAGAAGTATTATAAATTATCTTTTTTTTTATTTCCTCTCAAAATGGCAGAGTAAATAAATGATATGCTTGCCTCCTTCACAATCACCCAAATCGCCATCACTGACAAGAACCTGAAGACCAGCTGAACAGAAATCATATAGCTTAGCCATGTGAAGATTGGTAGGAGGGATGGAGATGCAAAATGAGCAGGTCCCACACTCATAGGTGGCAATTGAAAATAAGAAGGGATATCTCAACTGTAGAGGTAACTGCCTGAGGAGCAAGAGATTCCAGCCCCACAAGCAGCTCCCCTGCCTGGAACACCAGTGTCAAATAGAATTACCCCCATAACACTTGGCTGTGAGACCAAGTCTGGGCTTATATACAAGTGAGAAAAAGGGTTGCTGTAGTCCAGGTATTCATCTTGAAGGCTGTGGATTGACTCACTCACTCACAGACTCTCTTGCTCTGACCTCCAATGTGGGGCTTAAGACTCAGAGTGCAAGGGACATAGGGAGAAACCTGAATTGACTGGCTTCAGGGTGAGCTGCAGGGGTAGAGGTCAGGGAGGCCCTCTGGGATAGAAGTGCTGGCAGGTGCTATTGTTTGTTTGAATCCTCCCTCCACCCAGGTGATAAGTGAAGCAAGTGTCAAATCTGAGTTCTCCATTAACCTGTCAACACTGTTCAACTGCCTTGGTGATTTCCTAAGCCTGGTTTATTTCAGCTTGCATTGCAGACTTCCTTAGAAGTCTCTTAAAGGTCTACAAACTCCAAACAAGAAGTCTCTGGTCTTAGATGCCATGCACTCCTGTAAATAGCTGAGACCTAACCATCACGAGTCTCAACTTGCATTGTAACTCTTATCAGGTGGCTCCAGCATGGCAAAATCTGCAGCCAGTATTGATCTGGGATATAGCTTCAACTAAGCTACCAAGCCCAGCAAAAGAGACAGCTGAACTCAGTTCACATTGTGGTGCCAAGCAAAGGGTTTTAAACACAAAGGGTTCCAAACCAAGCATTGGTGGCAACCAGCATAGCTTAGTAGCATTGGTTCTCTCAAGTGTCTTAAAATCCAGTCAAGTGGCAACCAAGCACAGATTTCTTTGCAGCTCCCTCCAGGTGGACACAAAAGTGGCTAAGCATGGTCTGCAGCACAACCCCTCCCAAGATCCTCCAGAACCAACACACCCAGTAGCCACTTTCAGACCATATGAGAATACCTCCAACAAGCTCCAGAAATTACATACCAGAAGAGAAGAGTTGGCAGATAACACCCACTTTGTGGGACCAAATCTTGCACATTAGCTTGTATATTGAATTTACAACTAGTGTCAAAGCCCATTCATGTACTGATATCCAACAGCAATCATAGTTCAACCACACACAGGAAGCCATGGAGAACCCAAATCATGTAAACACGTAGACTGCATCACTGGACCTCATAGGACATCTACGACACAGTGCCATTCTGCCAAGGCTGGACTACATAGCAGTTCTACTTAATACATAGAAACAACAAAGGCAGTCAACCAAAGAGAGGAGATAAAGAAACATCACTCAATGAAAGAACAGGTCAAATTTCCAGGAAAAACATAAAACTAAATAAAATGTAAACATGCCATCTAATGGATTTAGAGTTCAACATACTGGTTACAAGGATTCTCAGTAAATGTAAGGAAAGAATAAACTCAGTGATAACTTACACAAAAATTTAAGAACCATAAAAAAGAACCAGCAGGAAATGAAGGATATAGTCACTGAAATGAAGAGTATATTAGAGGGGTTCAATGGCAGATTAGAGAAAGCAGAGCATTGTACCAACAATTAGAAGACAAAGTTATAGAAAACACCCATTTAAAATAGGAAAAAGAGAAATATTATTTAAAAATGAGGAAATTTTAAGGGACATATAGAACAACAATAAGTGTAACAATATTCACATCATGAAGGACAAAGAGAGAGAGAGATAAGATATTAAAATTATTTTGAAGTAATAATGATTGAAAACTTCCTAATCCTAATGAAGAAAACAAATAAAATAGTCCAGAAAAGGCAGAGAATCTGTACTGATAAAAGTCTAGGTGAGCCTGTGCCTTCGCATGACACCTTCAAGTCATCACAAGATGGCTGCCCTCATGTCATCACAAGATGGCTGCCACAAGATAGCCACCACAATGTGGCTGGCAGGGGAGAGCAATTGGGGGTGACCAGGTCAGCAGGAGAGGGAAGTTGGGGGAGCAGTTAGACATCAATCAGGCTAGCAGGGTCGTGGTTATGAGGTGATCAGCCTGGCAGGCATAAGCAGTTAGGGGCAATCAGGCAGGCAGGTAGGAGGCAAGTAGTAAGGAGGCAGTAGTTCCAGATTGTGAGAGGGATGTTCGATTGTGGAATCAGGCCTAAACCGGTAATTGGACAATCTCCAAGTGGTCACAGATTGGAGACAGTGCAGGCTGGCTGAGGGACACCCCCCCACACCACATACGAATTTTGTGCACCAGGCCTCTAGTTTCGAATAAGATGAACCCAGAGAGGCCAAAAAGCACATTGTAATTGAAATGCCAAAGGTTAAGAGAGAATCATAACAGTACCAAGAGAAAAGCAGACCATCTATCAGTTTTTCAACAAAAACTTTGCATACAGAAGGGAGTGGCATGAAATATTCCAAGTAATAAAATAAGCAAGACCTACAACCAAGATTACTCTATTAAACAAGGCTATAACTTATAATCAAAAGATAAATATTTTCCCAGATAAGAGAAAGCTAAAAAAGTTCATCACTAATAAACCAGTATACCAGAATTGTTAATGTCACTTCTTTAAGCATAAAAGATCAAAAGTATGAGTAAGAAAATATTGAATAGTAAATAAATTATGAGAAAGGCAAACACTTAGTAGAAGAGTGGATAAGCCAACTATAATGCAAATAGAAATGTTAAAAGGCAAAATTAGAAAAAGCATTTGTAACTTTAGCAATAAATTAAGGTATAGACACAAACTAATACACACAAAAGAAGTAAAAACATGGAGGGGGGAAAACATGGAGGAAGTGAGTAAAAACTGTACTGATTTTAGAATTTGTTTAAACTTAAGTTGCAATAAACTTAAAATAGACTGCTATAAACATATAGGGGCACCTAAGACAGATGGTACCACAACAAAAAAATTGCAAGGAATATACAAAACAAAGAGAAAGAAATCCCAATTTAACACTATAGTATCTTAACATACAAAAGGAGAGAATTGAAATAAAAAATGAACAAAAAATAATTACAAAAAATTCATAAAATGGCAATAGTACATACCTATTAGTAAGTAATTAAATGTAAATGACCTACATGCTCAATCAAAAGACACACAGTTGATAAATGGATAAAGAAACATGTCTCATACATGTACTGCCTACAAAGGACCCCTTCAGATCAAAAGACACAAACAAAATTAAAATAAATAGATGAAAAAAGTATTTCATGTGAATAGAAATTAACAAACAAACAAACTTGAGATAGCAATCCTATATAAATAATATATTCAAATTGACTCTCGTGCCATCACATCACAAGATGGCCACGTCATGTCATCACAAGATAGTCATCACAAGATGGCTATCCCCATATTGTCATAAGATGGCTGCCACCAGATGGTCACTCCCATATTGTTACAAGATGGCTGGCAAAGGAGGGCAGTTTGGGGCAACCAGACCTACAGGGTAGGGAAGTTGGGGGGAACCAAGACTGCAGGGGAGGGCATTTGTGGATGATGAGGTCAGCAGGGGAGGGCAGTTGGGGGCAATCAGACCAGCAAGGTAGTGGTTAGGGGCGATCAGTCTGGCAGAAGCAGTTAGGGGCAATCAGGCAGGCCGGCAGGTGAATGGTTAGGAGCCAGCAGTCCCAGATTGTGAGAGGGATGTCCAACTGTGGGATGAGGCCTAAATCAATAGTTGGACATTTCCTGAAGAATTGGAGAAGGTGCAGGCTGGGCTGAGGGACACCCCTCCAGTGCACAAATTTCTTGCACTGGATGTCTAGTACTAACATAAGACAAAAATACACTTTAAAACAAAAGACAACAAAAAGTATTCTATTATGATAAAGGAATCAATCAAACCAGAGTATGTAACACTCATAATATCTAAACATCCAATGTAGGAATACTAAAACTGTTAAAGCAAATATTGACAGACATAAAGGGAAAGATTAATAGTAATAAAGTAATAGTAGGAGATTTAAAAAACCCATTGACATCAATGAATAGATCATCTAGACAGGAAATCAATAGGAAACTGTAGCCTAAATAACACAATAAATTAGATGCACTTAATTGATATTTATATATAATTTTACCTGGAACCAGCAGAATATACATTCTTTTCAGTTTTCCAGGAGAGACCACATCTATTTGTGGGAAATGAAACAAATAAATAAAAAACTTAGAGGTGGTCCCAGATGGCTGTAGAAGGGCTGGAAGCTCAGTGCTCTTGCTCCCAGCCCTGGACTGTACTTGCTGCTACAATGCAGACTAATCAATTTGAAGTGTAGCTGACCTAAAAATTTATAAATAGGATCACATAATACAGAAGGGCCCTCCATCAAGACTGGAAGTCAAAGGAGTCCTATTTTATACATAGAAACAAACATAAGGATAGAGGCAAAGTGGGGAGAAAAATAAAAGGGCCTCAAATAAAGAAACAGGAGGAAGTCCAGAAAAATACCTAAATGAAATAGTCACCAATTTATCAGACACAGAGTTCAATTAATGGTTGTAAGGATGCTCAAAAGAATGTAAAAGGACATAAAACAATGAAAAACTAGTCAGAAATGAAGAATAACATCTGAAATAAAGAATGCAGCAATAGGAATAAACAGTAGGTTGAATGAAGCAGCAGACTAAATCAGCAAATAAGAAGACAAAGTAGAAAAATCACTCATTTAAAGGGGAATAAAGAAAAGAAAAGGAAAAGTATGAGTATAACTCAAGGGAACTTTGGGGCAACATGAAACTTAATAACATTTGCATCATCGGGCTACCAAAAGACAAAGAAAATGAGCAAGGTATATAGTACCTTCAATTTTGAATGAAAGCCTTGCTGAAGAAAAAATATGCTAAAGAAGTTTATCGCCACACGATACAATATTGCAAGAAATGTTAAAGGAACTGCTGTAAGAAAACAAAATAGATATAAAAAAATGGCAACAAATAAGTACCCATCAATAAAATTCTTAAATGTAAATGGATTAAATGCTCTAATCAAAAGACATAGGGTAGCTAAATGTATGAAAAATCATGTCACATGTATATGCTGTCTACAAGAGATCCAACTTAAAAGATTAATACAAGCTCAAAGTAAAAGGCTATAGAAATATATGATGCAAATGGAAAAAAAATTAAAAGCTAGGGTAGCAATACTTATATTTGACAAAATAGACTTCAAAACAAAGGCCATAAAAAGACGAAGAAGGACACTACAAAATACTAATGGGATTGATCCATCAAGAAGATTTAACCCTTTTAAATATACATAGCCCAATATAGGAGCACCTTTCTTTCCATCTATCTCTCTTGCTCTCTAGCTCTCATTCTCATGCTTTCTCTCTCTCAATACATACTATTGATAGACATTATTAGAATGATAGACAGCAATACAATCCTAATAGAGGAATTTAACTATCAAAACTGGTTATATTTTTCAGACAAAAATTCAACAATAGTGACCTTAAATTATATACTAAGTCAGATGGATTTAATTGCTATTTATAGAACATTTCATCCTAAAGCTGCAAAATATACATTGTTCTCAAGTACACATGGAATATTCTCAAAGATTTACCACATGTTACCACACAAAATAAGTCCTAACAAATTCACAAAGATTAAAATCAAATCAAGTATCTTCTTGGTTCAAATGGAATAAAATTAGTAATCAACTACAAAAATTATCAGTAGATGAGTGAATAAAAAAGCTGTGTTACATTTACACAATGGAATACTATGGATATTTTCGTCTTTGCTTGAACCTGGAGACCATCATGCTAAATGAAATAAATCAGTCAGAGAAAGACAAATATCACATTATCTCACTTATATGTTTAATCTAATGAACAAAATAAAATTATGAACACAATAGGTACAGAAGCATGCATAGAACAAACTGACAATTCTCAGAGGGAGGAGATGGGAAAATTAACCCAGAGGAGAGATTAATTCAAGAATGTATATGCATATATGTATAGCCCAAGGACACAAACAATGCTGTGGTGAAGGCCTGGAGAGGGGCAAAGGCTTAATCAAGGGGATGGGGGAGTGGGTGAAATAGAGGACATCTATAACCATGTCAATAATAAAAAATAAAACTTAAAAAACAACAACACATAAAACATTAAAAAATATGGAGACTAAATAACATGATACTAAACAAATGAATGATTTACAAATTAGATCAGGGGGAAAATTACCTGGAAACTAATGAAAATAAATACATAACAATCCAGCACTCAAGGGAGTAAAAACAATCTCTTCAATAAATAGTGTATGGGAAATTGGACAGGTATACACACACACACACACACACACAACACACACACACACACACAAAATGAAACTAGATCTCCAATTTATACAATACATGAAATAAACTCAAAATGAATAAAAGATGTAAATGTAAGTCATCTTGGCTAATAAAGATGGAATATGCTAATTGTCACATCCTCACAAAGATGTCAGTACCTACAGCCAATAAGGAGGGAATATGCTAAGTGACCATCACACCCTCAAAGATTGAGGCACCCACAGCCATAAGATGGTGGTGCCCAGTCCCCTCAGACCCACCAGGTGGGCAGGTGCATGGCAGGGCAAGGCTTGCCCCTAGGCAGGTCAGCCGCTCCATGCACCTGCTTCCAGAGTCCCCCAGTGCCCTTAGCCCCCCAGCCACCCAGGTCAGCCTGAAGTGCAGGCAAGCCTCAGATGGCAGCTAACTAGCCACCCAAAGCCACCCGAAGGTCAGGTAACCAGGGATGGCGAAGGCTTGTGCTGCCAGCAGGGAGCAAAGAGGTGGGGGAACTGGGGATATCTATACTAGTGTCAACTGTAAAAAAATTTGGAAAACATCAACTAAAGATTTTTTGCACAATGAAAGAATCCATCAACAAAATAAAAAGACTGTACTAATTGGGAGACGATATTTACCTGTGTGATGCATCTGATAAGAAGTTAATATCCAAAATATAGAGTAACTCATAAAACTTAATATCAAAATAAAAAAATAAAAAAAAGAAATTGGCATAGGGCCAGAATAGACATTTCTCCAAAGAGGACATTAAAAAAATGCTCACCATAACTAATAGTCAGGGGAATAAAAATTAAAACCACAATGAGAGATGTCACCTCACACCTGACAGGATGCCTATGGTCAATAAGTCAACAAATAAGTGTCTATGAGAATTTGGAGAAAAGGGTTCTCTCATGCATACTAGATAGATTTTCAAATTGGTGTAGCCACTTCAGGAAAAAAAAAAACATAAAAAACTTTGGAGTTTTCTTAGAAAATTAAAACAGAACTACCATGTAATCTAGCAAATCAATGTTTAAATATTTATCTGAAAAAATTCCAAACACCAATTCAAAAAAGTGCTATGTCTATTACATCATTATTTACAATATCTAATATATGGGAGCAATCTATGGGTCCATTGATAGATAAATATATAAATAATAATTGGTATATATATATATAACAATATATATATAATGGCATATTATTCAGTCCTAATATGAATGAAATCTCACCATTTATGACAAACTGACTGGACATAAAGGATATTATGCTAAGTGAAATAAGTCAGACAGAGAAAGACAATGATTTCACTTATACCACATGATTTCATTTATACATGGAATCTGAAAAAACAAACAAATGAACGCATAAATACAGAGAATAATGGTTGATGATTGGCAGATGAGACAGGTTTGGGGGGGGCTGGGTGAAAAAGGTGGAGGGGTTAAGAAGTACAAATTGGCACTGATAAAATGGTCTCACAGCATTGGGAATATAGTAAATAACATTGTAATGATGTATAGTGTCAGGTGAGTATGAGATTTTTCAAAGAGTTCAGTTTGTAAGTTATATAAATATTTAATTATGTTGCATACCTGCTAATATAAATTGCATGTCAACTATAATTGAAAAATAAGAAATTAGATTCATTAAAAAATTAATGTTCAAAGACATTAAAATATTTGTCCAATTTTCATCCATGTAGAAATGTTACGGTAGTCTCATTTTCTTCTTGGCCATTTTTATGGCCAAGCATACATATTTATTTGTAACTTTCACTGTATGTCATTCTCGTGTAAACCAGGTGTCAACTGTCTGGTAGCTCCATGTTTTCACACTTTCTTTTAACATTTTCAAAGAATATTTCATCTCTTGCCAGGCCTGATTTCCACCATGTCACTGAGCACCTTCTTTTTATTCTCTCCTCCCAGTCTAGCGATTTCTGGGGACTTGAGGTAGGGGTGAATACATATAATCTACTAGCAACCTTCCTACTCCAATTTTAATATTTTGTTTCACTTCTTTCAGATAATTCCTTTTTAAGAAAAAATATGGCAGCCAGCCCCACTTCTGCCCTCATTTGTAACTACCATGTATTGGTTGGTTCAGGCTGCCCTCACATAATACCATGGACTGAGTAACTTAAAATAAATTTGTCTTCTTAAAATTTTGAAACCCAGAAGTCCAAGATGAAGGTGCAGGCAGGTTTGTTTGCACTTGACACTTCTCCCCTGCCTCGCAGACAGTTACCTTCTTACTGTGCTCAGACAAAGGTTTCCTCTGTGGGAACTGGGCCCTGGGGCTTTCTCTTATGGTGAGGATACCAGTCCTGTGGGATCAGGACTCCACCCTATGACCTCAGTAACCTTACTTAACCTCCTTCAAGTTCCCACCTGGCAATGCAGGCACACTGGGGAATAAGCTTCAGCATACAAATTTAGCCTATCACTACAGAAGTCTCAGAGTGCCCTATATGCTATTGAAACCATGATATAAGTAGTCATTACACCTGAAAACTATTATTTTCATTGGATTTTTTGTTTTGTTTTTATTTTTGTTCTGTGAAGAGAGTTCATTCAAAATACACATAGAACTAGCTCTTGACCTAACAGAGAGGAGATATACTTTGATTTCAGATAGATTTTATAAATTTAAATGTGATTAGAGGTACTGCAACTGAGGTTTAGGGTACTGTTTCAAAAAAAAATTAAAAACTCAGAAACAAAAAGGAATATATCATATTGTTTAGAAATACAACAGAAGTTTACTCTGTGTATTGGAGACAGTGGCAGCTTAAAAAAAACTTGCAGGAGCCACTTATTATTGAATCAAGTATTATGTATTTCACATAATTGTGTGTGTTATACGACTTCCAACATAGGTTTGCTTACACCAACATCACCACAAATACATGAGTAATGAATGTGTTGTGATATGACAGCATGATGGCTAAAAGGTCACTAGGTGATAGGAATCTTTCAGTCCCATTATAATCTTGTGGGACCACTGACATATATGGGGTCATATATGCTGTCTGGCATTTTATTGTGGTGCATGACTGTACTTTGGAGGCAAAATTAAAAGAACTCAATCTTCTATGTAATTCTGTAATAACACTTAACTGCTTTTCCTTTGTCTTGCTGACTTCTTTGAATGAAGGAACAATATTTCACTAACCGGTGATTTCTTATAGCCAACCATAATGTGTGGTAAATTCTTTTAAAAAATATATATATATTTTTATTGATTTTTCACAGAGAGGAATAGAGAGTTAGAAACATCAATGAGAGAGAATCATCAATCAGCTGCCTCTTGCACACCCTCCATCGGGGATGTGCCCACAAAGTACATGCCCTTGCCCGGAATCGAACTGGGACCTTTCAGTCCTCAGGCCGACACTCTATCCACTGAGCCAAACCGGTCCCGGCAATGTGTGGTAAATTCTTAATAAGTATTTGATAATTGTATAGTAATGAAGCAAGGAAGATACAGATACCTTAGAGTGGATAAACTATCTGCTCTATGTTGTCTTACCTAGGTAAGAGTAAAGGGCAAAGCCAGAAAGTACTCCTGAAAGAGATAGCATCACTCTAGAAAATTCTCTAGAGCAGGATTAACTATGGGACTAAGGCCACTGTATGGAGCATGTGTAGATTCTAACTAAGGACTCTGTTGATTCAGTTGAACTTGGATAATCCACTCTCCTGCTGCTAAAATAGTAGAACAGCTAAGGATGGTGTAGTGATGAAAGGTGTGTACTTGAGCGCTGGAAAGTGTGGCTGAGTTGGTTGCAATATTGTCTGGTGCACCAAAAGGTGATGCTTGTGTAGGAGGCAGTGGGCAATGTTTCTTTATCACATCAAAGGTGTTGTGTGTGGTTTTTTTTTTTTCTCTCTCTCTCCCTCTCTAAAGTCAATAAAATCAATCAATAAATAAAAAAGAATGGACTTATGTGTCAGGTTTAAGTACTATTCCTGATCCTTCCCAGATATGTTACTGTGTGCATTACTTAACATGCCTGTAAAATGGGTATTAATAATAATTCATACTGTGTTAGGCAGTGTAATGGCCCCCTAAATATGTTCACATTCTAACCCCTAGAACTTGTAAGTATGTTCTTTTACATGGCATGGCGGAATTAAGATTACTAATCAGCTGCCCTTAAAAAAGGAATATTATCCTGGATTATATGGGTGTGCCCTAAGTAATCATCAGAGTCCTTACATTTAAGAAACAGAGGTAAAAGAGTCATTCTCCAGCCATATACCATGAAAAAAGACTCTACTCACTGCTGCATTTGAAGCTGAAAGAGGGCCATAAGACAAGGAATGTGGGCAGCCTCTAACTGCTGGCAAAGGCAAAAAAATGGGTTATCCCTAGAGCCTCCAGGATAATGCAGCCCTCCCAACACCATCACCTATGGAGACATTTTGGTCTTCTGGCTTCCAGACTATGAAATTATAAATGTGTATTGGTTTAATAAAATAGTTTAATTCTTAAAATATACATTGAGCTGGGGTTTTTTTCCTATTTGATTGCATAATTTGTTGCAAATATTAAGTTGATTTTACAATTATTCTGACCTACAGTTTGGAGAACACTGGATTAAAGAGATTAAATTAATTAACCAAAATCTAAGAGCTACTCTGTTACATTCTATTAGAGACAGAATCTGTTAGAGATAGAATTTCAGCCTAGATTGTCCAATTGAAAGCGTACACAAAGCACTATTTAAGGCATGAAATGTTGTGTCTTCTCCGGGGACGAAGAACATATTTAGGACTCTGCAGGAGTTTTCACTGGAAGCAGCTCACAGGTAAATACAGCAGGAGCTTCCACCTTTTACCAGAACGGCTCATGTCTGCCTGTGAGGGTGGCCGTATTATCTTAAGCAGACCTTGGTCAAAGGATGGCCACTTCAGAGGAGTGGGTCAGGCAGGGGCTGTGCAGAGGTTGTGGGTGCTGTGATCCAGGGGTGCCCCTTGGACTCCAACCAGCCCCACTGGATGTGTGGGAGCCCTGCCCATGTAGGGAGGCAGGCTGATAGCTCCAGTATCTCCAGACACACGTACACCCAGACCTTGATAAAGTAGCCAGTCAGGGAGCACTGGGGAGTCTCCCCTTTGGCCAAGATGGCAGCAGGGGTAGGTTCTTACACTCAGCACCAAGAACTGAATGGATATGGCCTCAGCAGCTCAAAGTTAGAGAGATGAATGGACAGGGCCCAAGTGCGTGGAAAGTTAACAAGGTAATTGGATAGGAAAGAAGCCCTCCCACCTTATATCCTTATAAGAACTCCTGGCTTGAGCAAGGGGGAGAGGAAGTCCACCATTTCCCCAGGTCATGGCACCTCTTTCCTTTTGCACCAGCACCTGTCTCACAAGTCTGGCTTCAATTGCAGCAGGCAGCTGAACTTGCATTTTTGGTTGCAGCTAGATTGTTATTGAATTGGGAGTGCAAACTCCATTAGGCAGTTAACTTTGAAGATGTTGTGCAAAACTGCTGTTTTCAAGCATTTTTATAGCACTCAACAGTCATTAAAACAGTGATCTTTGCACAGTGGTGATATTATAACTCATTAGGCCTGTGTGAATTTTAATAAAAAGGGAAAAAAACTGTGCAATGTACTTAATGCAGCAATTTTCATACTATAATAAGTAAATAGCATATATTATTGTTATTTTTTTCTCTTAGAACTGCATCAATCTTGGATGAAGTATACACACACACATTCATCCATATACACACACCAAACTCTCTCACAGCCACTGTAATATAAACATATTTTGTCCCAGATATCCATAAACCAAATGGGAAACTTAACAAAAATTCAACAATAGTAAGAAGGAACAAGACATAGTAGAATAGGGACACAATGCTTTAGTGGAAAATAGCAAATAAAAATAGCTCCTGTGCTTTGTCCATCCTTCTAAACTGAGAGCTGCATCTAGGCCTGCTCCCTCACTGACAGGAGGTTCCGCTCTCACACTGCCAGGAGGCCCTGCTCCCACACTGACAGGCGGCCCTGCTCCCACACTGACAGAGGCAGTCACTGAGGGAACTGAATAATGAGAAGGACTCCATCTTTTTCTATATGTCTCCCACTGCCCTGTCACTGACCTAGAAGACCCACCTATAGTGAATTCCCCTCTTGGTAGAAATATTTTCTGACCTGGAAATGAGATGGTGCTCAAGTCACCCTGGGTGGTCTCCCTTACACAGTAGACTCTTGGAGCATGAGCATCATTTGGGAAGAGTGGGATAACAGAAGGAATAGTAAGAGGAAATAAAAATACATTCATATTATATAATTTTTTACTTTACTTATATCGTTTTAGACTGAACACACAAAGTTTTAGTAATGGTTTAACCTGTTTGAATACCTCAATTTTTAATATAATGCTTATTCAATTTTATATCAATTTTGTTGCATTTTCAGCACTCAGAGAGAGTGGAAACAGCTGAGAGACGGAAACACAAAGAGGATTAAAACAGGATCTATGTGTGAAGGGACTCAGAATATCACAGAAACATGAAGGTTTCCAGAAGAGAATGTCCAGAGCAGTTTTGAGGGTAGAATAGAAATTTTCAGATGTGATAGAAAAAGAAAGACTGTTCTGAGCATAGCAAACAGGATGGTTGACTATATGAAAAGGTGAATGGGTATGCAGAAAACTACAAGCAGTGTGGTGTACAGAAACTTAAAGCTTTCTCTCTCTCTCTCTCTCTCTCTCTCTCTCTCTCTCTCTCTCTCTCTCTCTCTCTCATTTTCTATTTCTTCTTTCTATCTGATACAAAGCCTATTTGGTTTCTCCTTAATTTCTTCTCACTGGTTCTAGTTATAACTGTGAAACTCAATATCAATTAGGGACTATGTCATCACTAATATCACTAATGCCGAGAGAGAGAGAGAGAGAGAGAGAGAGAGAGAGAGAGAGAGAGAGAGAGAGAGAGAGAGAGAGAGAGAGAGATGAAGAAGAAGAAGAAAAAGAAGAAGAAGAAGAAGAAGAAGAAGAAGAAGAAGAAGAAGAAGAAGAAGAAGAAAAAGAAGAAGAAGAAGAAGGAAAAGAAGAAGAAGAAGGAAAAGAAGAAGAAGAAGAAGGAAAAGAAGAAGAAGAAGGAAAAGAAGAAGAAGAAGGAAAAGAAGAAGAAGGAAAAGAAGAAGAAGGAAAAGAAGAAGAAGGAAAAGAAGAAGAAGGAAAAGAAGAAGAAGGAGAAGGAGACGGAGAAGGAGAAGGAGAAGGAGAAGGAGAAGGAGAAGGAGAAGGAGAAGAAGAAGAAGAAGAAGAAGAAGAAGAAGAAGAAGAAGAAGAAGAAGAAGAAGAAGAAGAAGAAGAAGAAGAACAACAACAACAACAACAACAACAACAACAACAACAACAAAAGGAAAGAAGGAAGGGAAGGAGGAATCTCATATTAAATTAACTCTAAGAAGGAGTAAAACGAATTTTGTGAAATCTTACAGAAAAGGCAATATTTTATATTCCCAGAATCTGCAGCCATTTCTCGTTGGTTTGTTGGCTACCTGCTCCAAATCTAATTATGAAGACAGAGTACTATGGAATGTGTACATTATCAGAGCCTCTTGCATTCTATTCCAAAAGCTGCTTCTCCATTAAAATTACATGGTTGATGATTAGAAAAGAGTGAATTCTCTGAACAAAAATTAGGGTGCATTTTGAAAAGAAGGAGAATGGCTGTGGAGAGAGAAGAAAAGTCAGGGCCAAATGAGGCCCACAGCAGGCTTCACAGAATGTTCCAATTCCTTTTGTACATGTCAGGACTGGAAATACTTGGAGCACTCTTGGCTTGTTCCTTACAGTGAAACAAGCACAGTTTCTTTCTATGTACTCCACATTTCTGGTTCACCCGATGTCTTGGCCATCATATTTAGGAAGAGAAATATACCAAAATACCTCATTTGAAAAAATAGGATATGAAAAATTTTAGTAATGTACCAGTGGCTCTTAAAATCAAATTTAAAAACTCTAGTGTGACCAAAAAAGCTCCACATAATCAGGCTTTGTCCCCACATTTAGACTCTTCTCTGCCACTTTGCCAGCTCAGCATATCCTCACCAGGCTCACTGCCTCTCCCAAGGGGTCCATAAAGAACTCCCTCTTCACTCTTAGCTTTTCATATGTCTATCTCTGCTGAGAACACTCCCAACTGCCCCACAACCTGTCTAATCGGCCTAGGAATCAATTCACCTGGCTAGTCTGTGTGGTCTCAGATTCAGTGTCCTGTCTTTGGCTAGAGATCCTCTCTCTTGGGTCCAGGGTAAGTCCTTCAAATGCATTTGAATGCATAACTCTTTTCTCTTCCTTCCTTCTTGGAGGAGTGGAGGAGAATTAGGATGCTACATAGTTGTGATGTCTATCTGATGCAATAAAAGCTCTAGGAGATGGGGAACTCGTCTCTTTTGTCTTTCTAGGCTCAGCAAAGTAATTTGCATATTAAACATTTTTAAATATATGCAAATGAGTACTTGAACACTTGAAATAACAATATTAAGTACAACAGCTGCAAATCTGCCTAATCAAACACTAAATGCCAGATTTGCTTCACCTTACTTATTCTTTTTTAAGTTTTTAATCAATTATCATGGAAGCTAGTGACTCTTGGTTCTGCCAGAGATAAATTCTTGAAAAGTTCTCCTACCTGCAGGACATACAATTTTTCTGAGAAAAGCAAATGGTTAAGTTTGGAGAAATACCTTGCTATACTGTTTGGAGAGGAAGAGAGAAGCCTGAAAGTGAATGTATAAAGAGAGGACAAACTGGAGAGCTCTGCTCTCTACATGGGCAGATTTGGTCTTCACTCACCCAGAAAGGGAGGGAAGCCAGAGAAGCGAAGGCTGAGAAAGACGGGAACTTAAAGCTGGGCGCTGCACAAGAACATTCAATTGGAATTCTGGCCAAAGGACTTTTTAACCAGAGGATGTTTCTCATTCAGTTTGTAGGGTTTTGTGGATCTGTGATGTGCCTGCTGCTCCCTCCTCCACTCTGTACCACCTCAACTCCTACAAAATCCACTCTGCTCACACATACTTTTTGCTTTATTTTTTCTGAAATATGGAAACTAGCAATGGCCTGGTGTGAGGTGGTGTATGGAAGAAACAGAACTTAGGAGCAAACAAGAGATTTAATTAGAAAACAGTAGGAAACTTGAGGCTCTTGAGGCCATACTATGATGCCAAATAGAATTCCAAAACTCTGGAGAAGAATTGAAACTTCTGCAGGCTTAGAATTGTCCACCTGACATTATTTAGTTCTCAAAAAACTAGGTCACCTAAAATGACCTCTGCATTAAAATGGTTTACATTAAAGACCATATTATGCATGTTAACATTTATTTATCCTGTTTGCCTGATTGTCCTAGCAACCTGTTGCACACCAAAATGAGGTTTTGTGGCATGGGGAGCTATTTGTGCACTTTGATGTTCACATGGACTGCTGATAGCAGCGAGACGCTGTTGAAAATAAAAGTGCCAACTTAAGCATTCTCTACCACTTTGCTGATTATTGGAATTTTAGTAATGCACATGGAATTTTTATCTCTGTTTTCTCCACTCCTAACTTATTAGCTAAAGTAAGCCTTAAAATAGAGTATCTTTGCATAAGTGAGACTCAAATTATATTACTTTTTAATAATAACTAGCTAGTATTTATAGTGCACTTCCCACTTCCGACACTATTTCATATTGAATGGTGTCTATCCCAAAGCTATTTAGTATTGACTAACTATATCTCAATACCACCTAAAAATAAATTTGAAACCCTGAAAAGCACAACTGGAATCACTCACCGTGGAAAGAGAGGAGGCTCTCTCCCATTCACCTGCCCCGGAGGACCAGTGCCTGCTGGCTTCTCCAGATCCCTCATGCTCAGGGCATCCTACTGATATAATTAGAGCTAACCACAGAGAGAACGGAAAGCAAATTGGGAATTATTTCTTTTTTCTATTTCTTTTTAGCAATAGGGAAGTTGGGAAATATGTCCACTGTAACGTCTTTTTACTAATCTCTATCTTCCATCCTTGTGGCCAATGTTGTAATATGTTGTATTATAGTAGCATGGGGCTTGCTACTATATAGTATATTTTGGTAGTGAGAAAGGAAGGAGGGAAGGAGAGGTGAGATGGGAGGAGAAAAGGAGGAAGAATTTAAGGAAAAAAGTAACACACAGGTAAAAAGAATTTTTAATATTAGAGGAATTAGCAAAAAAATGTGTTATGCTGCCACCTTCTACTCATGAAATGTACAGATACTTAAAAATGTTATAATTTGATTGACAAAGTTGAAGTCTTTCATTTATTTTATTCGTGTAAATGCTGAGTACATCTGTTTACATAATGTACACATATAATGCATACATATAAACAAAACTACTGCATAGAGCATTATCATAATGTAGTAAAATACTTTTTATGAAATTATATAGTTAGCACACCTTTTCTGAAGTTCTTACAAAGAAAAACATAAATAGAATTTTTTGACCCACACATTCTAAACCTTCACACTCTATAGTTTCCAGATTTGGCAATGGCATTAGGAGGCTGCGTGGACTTTCTCTGGAGGCAGCAATTACGGTTCCTATGGCATCTGACTGGTGTGGCCACCTTGTCTCAGCCTGAAGAATCTAGGGCCAAGAAGCGCATTGTGCTTGGAGCCAGACTAAGATATTATTAAAGGGTTCAAATTATTAGAAAGAATATAGGTATTCTATACTGATGTCTCCCTAAAACTACACCCATGGATTTTGGCCACAGAGAAACAAGGGGAGACTGTCAGTCAGTCTTTAAAAAAAATAAATAAATAAGGCTCCCCATGCATTTTCTGTTTTGGTTAAAAATATCTTTATTTCTGTTTCTTCTCTCTTGTCTCAGTACCTTAAATTATGTTCAGTATTATACATAGCTAAAACTTTTGGTCACAATAAGATCATTTTTAAGTCCCTAAGATGAGAGACATTGAAGGAAAAGCCTGTATCTGAAATGTATATTCAAGGTGAGATGTGATGGGGTTCATACAGATTTTCCTTGCAGCCAGTTAACGACACAGTATCAACCTTTAATTGAACTCATCATCTTTTATACTCTAATATTAAACATGTTGTTTTCTTAATGTATAAGTAAGATATACTTCTAATAGAAGAATTTGAAAATGTTCATAAGAAATAATGAACAAAGTACTTCATTAATAAAGAATATATACATAATCCAGAGTATAGCTCTTGCATTATTTACATATTTATGTTTTGATTTTACAAAACTGGATCACATGGGACATGTTGTTAAACTCCTTTTGAGAGGAAGTATAGCTTTCACCTCTCAGCCCACTGCTGCACAGTACACAGTACACAGCTACTGGGCGGGGATCACTCACTGAATCTTCAAGATCCAAGTGGGGCTGTATGCAGCCAGGGCTGCAAGGGCCAAGCCTCTTGCATGGATTTCATGCATCAAGACTCTAGTACTTTAATAAGTGTTCAAGTAAAAAGTTATTTAAGAACTCCAGGCTGTTTTAGTTGGGTGATATTTGGTTAAAATTCAGTCATCTGAACATGCATTGCAATTCTTCTACAATATTTTCTTAGTTGTAGAAAAATAAATCATGCATTCAAATTCTCATAATATTAGGATGGCTTATTTTTATTTTAGCCAGCTTTTCCCCAAAGATCAATCTTTCTGAGGTGAAGGGAGCAGCTGTTGACTAAAAGAGAGGTAATATACACACTAAATCTATGAACTATGTAGCATAATAGAAAGATGAAAATGCTAGGGGAAGAAGTAGCAAAACTATCAGAAGACTATAGCTGGGTCAGTCAGGAGTGAGGTAGTTTTGCAGGCATAAAGAGTGATTGGAGAGAGTGATTTTGAGAAAGAAATGTTTGAGCAAAGACTTGAGGGTTGACAAAGAGCTAGTTTTGTGAATCCTGAGGGAAGAACATTCTAGGTGGAAGAAAACACATGCAAAGACCTTGATGCATTAGCAAGCTTGGCCACCCACCCTGGACCAGCAGGAAGGTGAATGTGGCTCAGGTGACAAGTGCCAGAGCGAGAGGAACAGCAGAGGAGCTCAGAGGTGTTTCAGGACCCCAGATATTTCAGAACCTCGGAGGCCACTGTAAGGCATTTGGTTTTGCTCTAAGTGGCAAAGGGATGCTCTCAGCATTTTGACAGAAGAGAGACACTATTTAACTGTGTCAAAAAGCAACAAGGACATAAGTGCTGGTTTCAGTCAAGAAGCTTTGGAAGTGTCCGGATGAGACTGATAGGGCCCGAGACAAGAGGGCAGCGAAGGGCCTGGTGCAAAGGGTGCAATCTGAAGGTATTTTGAAGAGGAATTCAGCAGGATATCTGACAGATTGTCTGTGGAACTGTGAGAGAAGGAGGGCTGTGGACTGGAGAGCGGGAAGGAGCCAGGAATGGGCCTGCTGAGCTCAGCCACTTCTCCTCATGCGTGTGCCAGGGGCTAAGATCTAACACAAAGCAAGGAATCACAGCGCATCAAACACAGAGGGGAGCATAGAACTGACCTGTGCCCTTTATTTCACAGATATGAAAAGTGCAGCCCAGAGAGGTGACACTGTCCCTTCGAGGCCTTTATGTGTCCCCTCCACTTGGTGAGTGTGGCCAGTAGGAAGCAGGGTGCACAAATCAAAGCCACAGGGGCGATGTGCACACCGGCTAGTCCTCATGTCATTACGCCCAGGTCGAGTGTCATCCTCATGTCATCAAACCCAGGTCAAGTATCCACAGCACCTCAGAAGGCCCCTCACTCTGCTTCCCAGGATCTGCACTCCCCCAGTCTTAAACCATAGGTTTTGCCTGTTTTTTAACTAAAAAAAATAATATGGTACATCTTTTTATTAAACATTACTTCCATGAAATTTGTGTGCTACAAAGTGTGATTGTAGTATACTTTTATTGCAATAAGCTCATAAATATAAAATGTACTGATCCAGTTCTCTGTAAACAGACATTGAGTTGTTCTTTTTCTCTTGGCCATTATGATTAGTATTGCTATGAATATTTTTGTTTATGTTTATCGAACTTTTATTTCTTACCTGAAGTTATACCACGTTATCAATTAAAGCTCCATCTCTCTTCTGATAGCCCAGTGGCTTCACAAATATATCATCACTAGAGGCCCAATGCACAAAATTCATGCACGGCAGACTGCGGGAGTCACCTTCGCCCAGCCTGCACCCTTTCACTATTTGGGACCACTGGCTCCTAACTGCTCATCTGTCTGCCTGCCTTATAGCCCCTAACTGCCCCCCTGCCAGCCTGATCTTCCTTAACTGACTCCCCTGCCTGCCAGGTTGCTCCCAACTACACCCCCACTGGCCTGATCACCCCCAATTGCTCTCCTGCTAGCCTGGTTGACTCTCACTAAACCCCCTGTGGGTCTTGTTGCCCCATGCATCCTGTAGTTCAGTTGTTACTGTGAGGGTGTCCAATTTCCATATCATCCTTTTAGTGGTATATATTGAATGATTTGGCTTCTGCATGTGATTCCACAAAAAATTTATTTAGCTACACTTTACAAAAAAAAATCTATGTGCCTTTCAAAGATGTGATTTCTGGCAATTCACTTGTTATTACAGATTCTCTAAAGGTGACAGAATGTTGTTCTTACATACAGACTCTTGGTAGCTAAAGAACATTAAGAAAGAGGTGAGTCTTATATGCATGATTCAGTGTCCAAGCTGGGTTAAAAAAAAAAAAAAACATGGAAGAGTGAATACCAAAGAAAACTGATGGTTAAAAATAACAGGAATAATATAATGATCATGAAAGTTCTAAATTATTAAGGGGATGGTACAGCATAGTGGTAAATTGAAATGGATCTGGACCCAAATTGCTTGGTTAGAATCTCAGCCTGCCACTTTCTAGCTATGTAATGTAAACTTTTTGCCTCAAAGTTATCATCTGTCAAATACAAAAATTAATACTGCCCATTTCAGCAGGTGTTGATTGAATGAAGCAACTTGTTAAGGACCAGGAACTACATTTAAAATATGGTAAGCACTGTGCGTATACTAAGAGTTACTACTTTAATCGTTTTGAACATGTAGATACATTATTTATAGTTTTCATAACCTGTCAAAATATCTATAACTATTTCTAAACATATGTAAAGTATTATTTTAAGTTATTGTATTTAATTTTTTTTATTTTTGTGTGCTTAACATGGTTTCTTTCTAAAAGTAATTTATTTTGTATTATGTGTCATTAATTTTCTTATATTGTTTTTACTGGATCTCTTCATTTGTCTTGTCTCAGTGAATGAAGAGTAAATCATGTAGCCTATTTTACGGATTTAGTTATATAGATTCACATAAGTTAAATAGCTTATTCAAGGTTTTGCAGTTTATTAAGTAACCAAATTGATGTCTTCTAGTCTGCAAACCCAGTGCTCTTTTGCTATTTCTTGCTGCCCCCTGTGGCTTAAGAGAAAAATTAAGTCTTCAGTGGGTTTGGATGTTAGGAGTTAGTTTTAATACCTGCGATAGTCGGAGGCTGCTGTTGTAAATCTTCATTTTTGGGCTGCAGAAATGACAAGTTTGCCTAAATTATCAGACCAAATAGTTGTTTTTCATTTTTATTATTTTGAAAGTTCATAAAGGGTAGAGGGGAAAAAATAATCCATACAAGCATGAATATTTTTGTTATTTGTTTGCATACTTTTGAGCTATATTGAACCTCATTTCTTGTGCAATTTAAACATTGTTAATAGTAAATTAAGACTTTTCTAGTGAGATGCTATTGTGCCTTTCAGTAGCTGCAACTAAAAACCTGACAGACACTGAGAAGCTGGGGACTCTGAGAAGCCAATGATATTAGAAGAATTGTGAAACAAAATTAGATATTTGTACTACAACTAAACTGACAGTAAGATTTCATGTCCTTTCTTCTTTTTATTTATTTTTTCTTAGATCAGATCCAAAGACAGCAGACTACTTAAAAGTACACACCAAATGTGGACAGAAAGAACTTAAAAATAACCTCTCTGTTTGTGGTACAAGTAGTGAGGAAGAGAACATTTATGGGGCGGATGTAATAGGTAGCGCCCACTAACTTTGTTGTGGTTGTTATTGTTGTTCTCCCTTAACCTGGCCGGGCACTCTCACAGTAGCACAGAAGCTGTGGCAACTGAGAAGACTTCTAAAACTCCAAGGAAGGGCATGTGAATCCCCACTGATTTTTTTTTCTTCTCCTAACTTTATTTCTCTTGTCCCCAGAGACAGACAACACACATAGTTACAAAAAGCTCCTGACAACACAAGAAGATAAAGCCCTGGTCTCATTCTCTGAGAGTTTACAAGGGGGATCCCCTGGTGCAGGAAAGCTTCAGGAAGGTCATTAAGGGGAAAGGTTTCAAGAAAGTGATCCTGTAAAGTTATGTATGAAGTTCTGAGCGAACCCAAATTTTGTGCATGTTCAACCTACACAGCAAACCAAACACAGTAAGAACTAACCACCACCCAGGTTGTAGAGTGGCCACTGAGTGGTGCACATGGAAAAGATCTAAACTGAAGAGCAAAAGCTATGAAAACCAGCTTGACCTGGAATCACAGCTCTCAGGTATGTAGGGACCTGGCTGCTGACCATACCTGCCTGCTAAAACACAAAGATCACTATGTTCAATAGGACTCTGAGAGTCATTAAGAATATGCAAAATGCATAAATATAGTTCATAACTTCTGATCGTATGCAGGAGCAAGAAATCTTAACACCTTGCAAGACAAAAAAAAAATCCAATTGATGTTAACTCTGAGATGACAGAGATGTTGAAATTATCAAATAAACATTTTAAAGTAACTCTTATTAACATGATCCAAGAAGTAAGGTTGAATTTTATTTTGAAACAAATAAAGTAAGGTTGAATTTTATTTTGAAACAATTAAAAAGACAGAGATGCTCAGAAGAAAAGATGAAAAATATAAAAAAGAACAAAATAGAAAATTTACAAATGAAAGTATAACTCAATTTTCAAAATAAATATTGTATAGGCTACTTAAAATGGAGATAACAAAGAAAAGAATCAATAAATTAGAAGATACATCAATAGAAATGACTTAATCTGTAAAAAGATAAAGGAAAGAATAAAATAATGACAGAAGAAAACAATAACAGAGCCTCAAGGAACTGTGAGATAAAACCAAAATTCTAAAATTTCTGTTATCAGAGTCTCAGAGGGAAGGGAGGAAACATGGAAAGAATAAGAAAAGTAAAGAAATAATGGCTGAAGAAAGTTGGCAATATTCCAATGAACCCCAAACATCCAGATACATCATAAAGAAACAGCTGAAAACTTAAGAAATAAAGGTTAAAAATATATTGAAAGCAATTAAATAAAAATAAAGAATTATTAATAAGACAAAAGCAATTCAAATGATGGTGAATTTCTTAAAAAAGAAAAAGAAAGAAGAAAGAAGAAAAAGAAAAAAGCCAAGGAGGCAGAGAACAATGAAACTGCATTTAGATGGATAAAAGTAAAGAATTGTGAGCTCAGAATATATTTCTATCAAAAGCACTCTTGCCCTAACCAGTCTGGCTCAGTGGATAGAGCATTGGCCTGCAGAATGAAGAGTCCCAGATTTGATTCCGGTCAAAGGCATGTACCCTGGTTTCAGGAACATCCCCAGTAGGAGGTGTGCAAGAGGCAGCTGATCAATGTTTCTCCCTCATCGATGTTTCTAACTCTCTATCTTTCTCCCTTTCTCTCTGTAAAAAAAAAATCAATAAAATATATTTTTAAGAAAAGCAACCTTAAGGAATAAAAGCATAATAAATATATTCTTTGAAGAAAAAAACTTATAACATTTGTTAGCAGATCTATAAAAAAATGTTCAGGGAAGTTATTTAAATAGAAGAGAAGTTATACCACATGGCACTTTGTACTTCCAGAATGAAAGAAAAGAGACAGAAATCCTATATAATAAAAAGCTAATATGCAAATAGACCAAACAGCGAAACAACCAAACAACTGAACAACTGGTGCACTGACCACCAGGGGGCGTGTGCATCAGCAGCAGGCAGCAGAGCACAGAACATGGTGAGTTGCTGTCATCAGGGTGAGCCTCTGGTGGTTACTGAAAATTCTTAGCTCCTGTGAACCGGTCCCACCCGATAGTGACACCTGCTGCCAAGTCAGCCCACTCACACCTGTTTATGGCACCAGAGCTGCCGTTTGCACCCATTACTGACACCAGCCCCACTTGTAGCTAGCACTGGAACCCCTACTTACATCCACTCCTGGCTCCCAGCACTTACCCCAATCTCTTGGTGTTGTCAACAGGTGTGAGTGGGGCCAGCATTGTCAGTGTGTGGGAGTGGTGGCAGCGGGAACAGGACTGCCAGCAGACAGGGGACCAGGGGTTGAGGCTGTAGGGGCTGAGAGAGGGTATGGAGGATGGGTCGAGACCCATTCCTGTGGCCACAGCAGCTTCGCAGCCCACAGTTCCTTTCAAGATGCATGAATTCATGCACTGGACCCCTAGAATTAAACAACTGGTTACATATAATAAACCAGAGTTCTGGTCTTAAGTGTTTAACGAGATGTATGGCAATTGAAAACAAAAATCCTACCATTGCTTAATGAGGATTTTAATATATGTAAACACTAGAGCCCTGGTGCATGGAGTTGTGCACTGGTGGGTTCAGTTGGCCTGTCCTGCACCCTCTCACAATTGGGAGCCCCTCAGAGAATGTTGGAGTGTCGGTTTCAGCCCTATCCCTGCAGGCCTGATCCAGATAGGAGGGAGCCCAATCCTGTGCATTGAGCATCTGCCCCCTGGTGATCAGTGTGTGTCAAAATAACCAGTTGAATGGTCATTTAGGCTTATATATATATATATTGTGTAAATGACAACTACAACCTAAAGAGAGGTGGTACAAAATTTCTGTGAGGAGAAGGTTTTGTACCATCTCTCTTTAGGTTGTAGTTGTCATTTACACTATCTATATATATAAAAACAATTGATATACCAATTTTTTTGTATATACATTTAAAATTTTGTAATGAAAATGTTAAAAAAATGAAAGGTTAATAACAAAAAGTTATTGTACATAAAGAGCCATCAATATATCCAGGGCTGACGCATTTGTTGTCAGCTAACAATCATATTATATTGTGACTGTTTGAGTGTCTTTCAAGTACAGTATAAAGATGCCACTGAGAGACAGTGCCTATGGGGCAGCTCCCTGGTGTGGTGATGCAGTTTAGCCGTAATAAGGGGGCCTGGAGACCTAATGTAAATTGAAATGGCAAAGCTAATTATAAATCAAGTGCCCTTGTGAAAGCAACATAATTCTCACTGCAAAGACATGCTTGAGTGTAAAATAATAAGAATGAAGTTTCCATAGAATCAGATATTACCAATACTTGCTTGTGATTCTGCATATGAAATCTGTTGCGTCTTCACTTCTTCATTTTTAAAAGGGGTCTAATAATATTAACTGAGCTGTCGAAATCTATATACAGTTACAGTGGAACATGGTATCAACTCAATACAGGTCAGCTACTATGGTAAGTCTGTTCAGTATGTCCAAGTCCTAATCTTCAGCCCTATGAATATGTTAGTTTACATGCAAAAGTGACGTTGAAGATGTGATGAAGTGAGATCTTGAGATTAACATGAATTATCTGGCTGTGCCCAATGTAATGAAAAGGGTCCCTCCATGTCAGTGAGAGAGGCAGCCATGGAGGCAGCCATGGAGCCAGTCAAAGCGGGTCTGAGGATGCTGTCATTGATGCTGAGGATGAAGGAGGAGGACAGAACAGAGTGGCAGGTGCCCCTACAAGCCGAAAAAGGCAAGGGAATAGCACTTCCCCTGGAACCTACAGAAGGAGCCACTCCTATTGAAACATTAATTATAGCCTGGGGAAACTCACTTCAGATCTCTGAATGCCAGAACGGTAAAATAATAAGCATGTGTTGTATCACGCCACTGTTAGTGGTAATTTGTTGCAGAATCAATAGAAAGCTTACAATTACTTAAAGCAGGTAATTTCTATCTGTTGTTACTTTAAATTAAATAACTGCTATTCTACCACTCTCACAAAACTTTTTCAGATTCTCCACTATTTTTCTTACAGAAAGTGGATGTTTAGAGGTCATCCATAAAGGTGTTCTGGGCAGTGGATGGAAACTCAGAGCTGGCCTCGCCTGGATTGACAGTCCGACCCCAGCATTCACCAGCCCTGTGACTGGACATGTTCCCCGACTTGTTGTTCTTGTTTTTCCATAACCAACACAGATATTACATGAATGCCTGCCTGTAGGATTGTTGAAATAGCAAATGAGATATTGTCACAAATCATATGGCATGGAAAACGACTCCATTAGTGGCCATGAAGTGAGAATTATTGAGATAAGTGGTTATCTACATCCTCACTTTCCAGATGAGAAAACTGAAGAGCAGAGAAGACAAAATGCTTGCCCAAGTCACATGACCAATTCTAAAGATCTGCAGCCACCACCTTTCTGCATTAAGACAATCGTAGGCTCTTCTTGGAGTTGGCTGTTCATGAATATCTTGATGTTAATTTTCCTTTAGGAAACTTTGAGGAGGTGAGCAGAGACGTAGAACCACATACTACAGGTTTTAAATGTCTCCCTTTAGAAATTATTGTTCTGGGGTTCCCAAAGGAAATTTATGTTTCCCTTTCCCAATCTTCTTTATCATGTGATAAGAGCATTTTTTTTTCCAAAGTAGTCTTTTCAAACCCAACTAAAATCAGCTGTAAGTAAAGCTGCCTCCTTTATTCTTGCAAAAATAAAGATCTCCTGTTTTCTTCCCCTTCAAGTATATTCTTCTAAAATTAGTCACACGTCAAATAACAACATAGAAACTCCCCCAAGCAGCACTGCTTCCTCAGGCCTTTCACTGCAGCACAGTGGACAGAGAGCCGACCCCTCCCACCAGGCTCAGTGCTGCTTGCCACCTGGTGGACATTTGCTCTCACTGCAAAAAAGTTTGCAAATCTAGGTTTAAAAAGCACCTTTGGTTGCATTTTCTCTCAGTGAGCACATCTACTGAGAGGAGGACAGTGTAAATGTGCAGCATTAGCCTGACTTTAAAAGGAAAAACATCTCTATTTAGTGAGCAATTAATGTGTAGTTGTTAGAATGTGTTAGGAGTTTCAGAGAGACCTTAAATTCTACCCAATGGAGCCTGCTGTTCTCATGCTATAAATGGAAATGCCTGTTGATTACCTTTTTCAAAAATGGATTCATATCCTTTAGTGGATACACAATCTTTAGGGTCTATATATTTTTTAACCTAAATTATTTATTGTTTAAAGTTTTACTTACATCTGTTTCCTTTCCTCCAACCCCATTACCTCTCCCAGGACAATCCCACCCCCCAGCACATGCTCTCACTCCCCTACTGTCTGTGTCCATGGGTTATGCTCATATGCATGCATACAAGTCTTTTGGTTGATCTCTAACCCTTTCTCCCCAGACTTCCCTCTGAGGTTGGGATGTCTATACCAGTGGTTGGCAAAATCATTAGTCAACAGAGCCAAATATCAACAAGTACAACTACTGAAATTTATTTTGAGAGCCAAATTTTTTAAACATAAACTTCTAATGCCACTTCCTCAAAATAGACTCGCCTAGGCAGCGATATTTTGTAGAAGAGCCACACTCAAGGGGCCAAAGAACCGCATGTGGCTCGCAAGCCACAGTTTGCTGACCACTGGTCTATATGATGCTTCTATATCTCTGAATCTGGTGTTGTTCATTCTATTCCACAAATGAGTGAGATCATATGATATTTATCTTTCTCTGGCTGGCTTATTTTGCTTAGCACAATGCTCTCCAGTTCCATCCATACTGTTGCAAACGGTAAGAGTTCTTTCTTTTTTACAGCAATGTGGTATTCCAATGTGTCCATGAACCACAATTTTCTAATTCACTCATCTGCTGATGGGCACTTAGGCTATTTCCAAATCTTAGTTATTATAAATTGTGCTGCTATGAAAATAAGGGTGCATATATCCTTTTTGATTGGTGTTTGTTTTCTTGGGAAATATTCCTATAAATGGGATCTTAGTGTCAAATGGGAGTTCCATTTTTAATTTTTTTGAGGAAATACCATACTGTTTTCCACAGTGGCTGCACCAGTCTGCATTCCCACCAGCAGCACAGGAGGGTTCCTTTTTCTCTGCATCCTCCCCAGTGCTTCTCCTTTGTTGATTTGTGGATAGCCATTCTGACAGGTGTGAGATGAGACCTCATTGTTCTTTGATTTCTATCTCTCAGATAATTAGTGACTTTGACCACGTTTTCATGTTTCTCAGACTCTATATGCCCTCTTTCTAAAAGTGTCTATGTTGGTCCTTTGCCCATTTTTTGGTTGAATTGTTTATTTTCCTTTTGTTATGTTGTATGTGTTCCCTATAAATTTTGGAGATTAAAACCTTATCTGAAATAGCATTGGCAAATATGTTCTCCTATACAGTGGGCTTTCTTGTTGTTTTGTTGATGGTTCTTTTTGCTGTGCAGAAGCTTTTTATTTTGATGTAGTCACATTTGTTTATTTTCTCCTTAGTTTCTATTGTTCTAGGAGCTGTATCAGTAAATATATTGCTATGATATATGTCTGATATTTTGTTGTCTATGGAGTCTTTTAAGATTTTTATGGTTTCCTGTATTACATTTAAGTACTATATCCATTTTGAGTTTATTTTTGATATAGTGTATTAAGTTGGTGGTATAGCTTCATTTTTTTTTGCATGAAATTATCCAATTTTCCCAACACCATTTAATGAAGAGACTCTTGACTCCATGGTATGCTCATGCCTCCTTTGTCAATATTAATTGAGCATAATGGCTTGGATTGATTTCCAAGTTCTCTGTTCTGTTTCACTGGTCTACATGTCTGTTCTTATGCCAGTACCAGGCAGTTTTGAGACAGTGTCTTTGTAATATAACTTGATATCTGGTATTGTGATACTTCCAACTTGTTTTTTCTTTCTCGGGATTGCTGTGACTATTTTTTTTGGGGGGGGGGGGGTTTGTGTGTTTTTTTCCAAATGAATTTTTGGAGAGTTTGTTCTAGGTCTGTGAAATATGTTGTTGCTATCTTAACAGGGATTGCATTGAATCTATAGATAGCTTGGGTGGTGTGGACATTTTACTGATGTTGATTCTACCAATCCATGAATACAGTATATATTCTTCCATTTTTTATGTCTTCCTCTGGCTCTTTTTTCAATATCCTGTAGTTTTCCCACAACAAGTCTTTTACCTTCTTAGTTAATTTTATTCCTAGGTATCTTAATTTTTTTTGTTGCAATGGTAAAAAGGATTGTGTATGTGTGGGTGTGTGTGGGTGTGTGGGTGTGTTTTATTTGTTTTTTTTTCTGTGAGTGCATTATTGGTGTATAAAGAGGAATAGATTTCTGGGTGCTAATTTTGTATCCTGCCACGTTGCTGAATTCATTTATTAAGTCTAGTAGTTTTTTTGAGGGAGTCTTTGGGGTTTTCTTTTTTTTTAAATATATTTTATTGATTTTGTACAGAGAGGAAGGGAGAGAGATAGAGAGTTAGAAACATCAATGAAAGAGAGTCATCGATCAGCTGCCTCTTGCACACCCCCTACTGGGGATGTGCCCGCAACCAAGATACATGCTCTTGACCCGAATCGAACCCGGGACCCTTCAGTTCCCAAGCTGACGCTCTATCCATTGAGCGAAACCAGTCCCAGCTGGGGTTTTCTATGTATAGATCATGTTATCTGCAAGTAAGGACAGTTTTACTTTTTCTATTCCAATTTGGATACCTTTTATTTCTTCTTCTTGTCTGATCGCTATGGCTAGCACTTGCAGAGCTATGTTGAACAGAATAATGAAAGTGGGTATCCCTGTCTTATTCCTGTTCTTACAGGAAATGGATTTAGCTTTTCCACATTGAGTATGATGTTGGCTGCAGGTTTGTTATAAAAGGTTTTTATTATGTGGATGTATGACCCCACTATTTTCACTTTGCTGAGAGGTCAGACAGGAGTGGCAAGAAATATTCAAAGTGATAAATAGCAAGAACCTACCACCAAGATTACTCTACCCAGAATTGAAGGGCAGATAAAGAGCTCACAGATAAGAAAAAGCTAATGGAGTTCATCACCACCAAACCAGTATTATATGAAATGCTGAAAGCTATTCTTAGGAAGAAGAAAAAGAAGAAAAAAGTAAAGAAAAAATTATGATCAACAAATACATATATATCAACAAGTGAATCTAAAAATCAACTGAATTAAAAATCTGAGGAACAGAATAAATTGGTGAATATAATAGAATCAGGGGCAAAGAAAGGGAGGGGATTGATAATTATCAGTGGGGAAGGGAAGTGGGGGAGTGCAGGAATAGACTGGACTAAAATCATATACCTATGGATGAGGAAAATGGAGGGTGGGGAGTAAGGGCAGAGGGTGGGACGGGAACCGGGTGGAAAGGAGCTGGGGGGGGGGGGGGAGGAAAGGAGAAACAATTGTAATAATCTGAGCATTAAAGATTTATTAAATTAAAAAAGAAAGAAATGGTATTGGATTTTGTCAAATGCTTTTATGCATCAATTAATAAGATTATATGATTTTTGTCTCTCGATTTGTTTATGTGATGTTTCACATTTATTGATTTGCAGATATTGTACAATCCTTGCATTCCTGGAATAAATCCTCTTTGGTCATGGTGTATAATCTTTATAATGTAATGCTGGAACTGATTCACTAGAATTTTGTTGAGGATTGTAGCATCTATGTTCATCCAGGATATTGGCCTATAGTTTTCCTTTTTCCTGGTATCTTTATCTGGTTTTGGAATTAGGGTAATGCTGGCTTCATAGAAAAAAGTATGGCCCTAACTGGTTTAGCTCAGTAAATAGAGCATCGGCCTGCAGACTCAAGGGTCCCGGGTTCAATTCCAGTCAGAGGCATATACCTTGGTTATGGGCACATACCCAGTGGGGAGTGTGCAGGAGGCAGATGATTGATGTTTCTCTCTCGCTGATGTTTCTAACTTTCTATCACTCTCCCCTCTCTGTAAAATATCAATAATATATATATATATATATATATATATTTTTTTTTTTTTTTTTTTTTTTTTTTTTTTAAGCTTGGAAGTATGTTTTCCTCTTAAATTTTTGAGTAGTCTGAGGAGGATAGTTTTTAATTCTTCTTTGTATGACCAGTAGAACTTCCTTGTAAAGGCATCTGGACAGGGCTTTGTTTGCTGGAAGACTTTTTTTTTTTAATAAATCTTTATTGTTCATTTTATTACAAAAGTTCCCCATTTTTTCCCCTCCACCAGGTTCCCACCCCACCCTCTGCCCTTTCCCCACCCCCTATTGTCCTCATTCATAGGTGCACAGTTTATATTCAGTCTCTTCCCGCACCCCCCCACTCCTCTTTTCCCCGAGAATAGTCAGTTCACTCCCCTTCCGTACCTCTGATTGTATTATATTCACCGGTTGATATTGTTCATCAGGTTTTTTAATTCCTTTGGTTTTTTAGAGTCACTTGTTGATAGTTACATATTTGTTGCTCATAATTTTTATCTTTATTTTTTTCCTCTTCCCAAAGAACCCCTTTCAGCAATTCATATAATTCTGGTTTGGCAGTGATGAACTCCTTTAGCTTTTTTTTATTTGTGAAGCTCTTTATCTGGCCTTCGATTCTGCATGATAGCTTTGCTGGGTAGAGTATTTTTGGCTGTAGATTCTTGTTATTCATCACCTTGAATATTTCTTGCCATTCCCTCTGGCCTGCATGGTTTCTGTTGAGAAATCAGCTGACAATCGTATGGGTGCTCCTTTATAGGTAACTACCTGCTTTGCTTTTGCTGCTTTTAATATTCTCTCTTTGTCTTTTGCTCTTGGAATTTTAATTATGATGTGTCTTGGTGTCGTCTTCTTTGAGTTCCTTTTGCTTGGGGTTCTGTGCACTTCCTGGACTTGTAAGTCTATTTCTTTCCCCAGGTGGGGGAATTTTTTTTCTCTATTTCTTTCAATATATTTTTGGTATCTTGCTCTCTCTCATCTTCTGGGACCCCATAATTCTGATGTTGGTTCACTTGAAGTTGTCCCAGAGGTTTCTTACACTTTCTTCAACTTTCTGGATTCTCTTGTCTTCTTGCTTCTGTGGAGGAGTGTACTCTGGCTCTTTGTGTTCCAAATCTTTGACTTGATTTTTGTGATTTTCCATTCTGTTTTTAGGACTCTGTAGAATATTTTTTATTTTAGACAATGTATTCTTTATTTCTAATTGATCCCATTTCATATCCTCATAGGTCTTATTTATTTTATCAGCCTTTTCTAGGAAATTCTTGAAAAACCTTATAAGTGTGATTTTGAACTCTTTATCCAGTCACTTTTTGTACTCCATTTCTTTCATTTGTGATCTGTTTCCTTTTTTCAGCATTTTCGCTGCTTTCCTGAGTTGGTAGGGTGGCTTTATATGTTAAGGTGTCCTATATGGTTCAGTGGGTCAGCCTCCCAGTTATCTTGGTGCACCCCTTTGTGGACTGTGTGTACAGCCTTTTGTAGGTAAGTCTTAATTGTTGTTGGTATCACTGGGAAGAATTGACTTCCAGGCCAACTGGCTGTGAGGATCAGCTGTGTCTATGCTAGGAGACAGCCTTATTAAAGAGCCTCTATGCTCAGCTTGGATCTGGTGGAGTTTCAGGGTGGAGCTTACAGCCTTGGATTTCTGTCAGCCCCACCCTATGAGGTTCCTGAGTCTCAGTGATCCTCAGTGTCCTTTGGTACTTGCTGCAAACAGCTCTGAGAGAAAGGTGCCCTCGAGTTTTGCCCATGACAAGACAGTCTAGTCTCTCCCCCAATGAGCCTGGAACTGGGGTTCAGTGCAGTTGGAAGTGGAGTTCAGTGAAGTCCAGAGCTTTTGTCTACTTCCTGCTAGGGCAATCCAGCAGCACAGTCAACAGTCAGTCCTCTGCACACAATGTGCGTGCCTCCGGGACTTCCTTTTGCCACTCCCGAGTGCCTGCCTTACAGCTCAGATTCTCTCTGTATGAGCTTGGGTCCCAAGGGTCTGGTCTAGAACTGGGGTTCAGTGCAATCGGAACTGGAGTTCAGCACAGTTTGGAGCTTTTGTCTCGTTCCCACTAGGGAATGCCAACCAAGCACTCTGCCACCCCTCCTCTCCAGCTCCGTCCTCTCCCCACGTGCGCACTGTGTCTCTGTACCTTAGGCTTTTATAGCTCCTCTGATTTTCCTTCTGGTTTTCTCTTTCCTTCTAGTTGTAGAATTTCCAGTCAGTCAACTTTCCTGTAGTTCTGGATGATGTCCACTTTATATTTTAGTTGCATATTTTGAAATTGTTGTGTGAAGCTGCAGTTAGGCGTTTACCTATGCCTCCATCTTGGTTTCTCTGGAAGACTTTTTTTTACTGTTTCAATATCTTTGATAATTATCAGTCTAGACTTTTTATTACTGTTTCAATATCTTTGATAATTATCGGCCTATTCAGGTTTTTTTTTTTTATTCTTCCTGATTGAGTTTTGGGAACTTGTAATTTTCTAAGAATATGTCCATTTCTTGTCAGTTGTCCAATTTGTTGGACTAGGGTTGCTCAGAGAATTTTTTCATAATCTTTTGTATTTCTGTGGGGTCAGTTGTTATTTTCCCATTTTCATTTTTGATTTTGTTTATTTAGGTCTTCTCTCTTTGCATCTTGGTGAGCCTGGCTAGAGGTTCATTAATCTTGTTTATTCTTTCAAAGAACCAGCTCTTGGTTTTGTTGATCATTTTGTATAGTTTGTTTGCTTGTTTTTTGTTGTTTGTTTGTTTGTGTTTTTTTTGTCTCTATGTTATTTATCTCTGCTCAGATCTTTATTATTTCCTTCCTTCTGCTTACACTGGGCTTTTCTTGTTGCTCTCTTTCTAACTCTTTGAGTTGTAGGGTTAGATAATTTATTACCATTTTTTTTTTGAGGTAGGCCTGCAGAGCTATGAACTTCCCTTTCACAACTGCTTTCACTGTGTCCCATAGATTTTGAATTGTTGTGTTTTCATTGCATTTGTTGTCATGATGCTTTTTGTTTCTTCTTTGATCTCTAAAATAACCCAATCACAGTTTAATAGCATGCTATTTAGCCTCCAAGTGTTTGATTTTTGTCATTGTTTTTTATTGTAGTTGATTCCTAATATTATGTCATTGTGATCTGAGAAGATTCTTGATATGAATCTTCTTGAATTTGAAGAGAATGCTTGTGTCCCAATATGTAGTCTGTCTTTGAAAATGACCCATGTGCACTTGAGAAGAATATATATTTTGTGGCTTTGGGGTGAAATATTCTGAAGATGTCAATTAATTCTATCTGATCTTGTGAGTCATTTAGGATTGATATTTCTTTGCTGATTTTTTGTTTAGAGGATCTATCTAGCAGTGTTATTGGGGTATAAAAGTCCCCTACTATAACTGTATTGCTATCCATCTCTTCCTTGATATCTTCCAGAAGGTTTTTTTTTTTAATGTATTTGAGTGCGCCTATATTGAGTGCCTATATGTTTACCAAAATTATATCTTCTTGTTGAATTTCTCCCTTTAGTATTTTGAAATGGCCTTACTTATCTCTTATTACGGCCTTCATTTTGATGTCTAGTTTGTCAGATATGAGTATTCCTACCCCAGATTTTTTTTTTAATTTCCATTCTCCTGAAAAAAATTTTTTTCCATCCCTTTACTATCTTTGTGAGTCCTTTGTTCTGAGGTGGGTCTCCTGAAGACAGGATATATATGAGTCATATTTTATTATCCACTCAGCTATGCTATATCTTTTGAATAAGACATTAAATCCATTTACATTTAAAGCTTTTATTGATAGGATCTTGTTTGTTGCAGCCTGGAAGGGCACATGACATCTGGAGAATGGGAGAATCAGGAATCCTGAACCAAGAACCAAAAATCAAGAACCAAGAAGCAATGAAGAATGATAAGCTGCAATAAAGAAAAAAATAGAAAGTATTAACAATAGACTAGAAGAGGCAGAGGACTTCATCAGTCATGCATTCCTTCTTCTCATCTCATTTTATCTTTTTATAGTAGTCCTGTTACCATTTCTTTTTATAGTAGTCCCTTTATCATATGCATTGATGGTTTGGTGTAATAAACTCCCTAGAACTTTTTACCTCTGAAGCTCCTGATTTCACCTTCAACTTTGAAAGATAGCCTTGTTGGGTATAGTATTCTTGGATTCAGACCCTTGCTTTGCATGACTTTGTATATTTTATTCCATTCTCTGATGTGTTTCTCTTGAGAAATCAGTTGATAGTCTAATGGGAGATTCCTTATAGGTAATTTTCTGTCTCTCTCTGTCAGTCTTTAAGATTCTTGCTTGGTCATTGTAGTTTACCAATTTAATTATAATGTGGCTTGATGTCATATTTTGGGGTTCATCTTGTTTGGGACTCTGTGAGCTTCTTGGACTTGTGTGAGTGTTTTACTTCCCAATATCAGGGAAGTTTTCTGTAATTATTTATTCAAACAGGTTTTATATTCCTTGTTCAATTTCCTCTCTTTCTGGAACCCCCTTATTTTGTGAATGTTGCTTCATTTTGTGTTGTCTCAAAGCTCCATTAGGCTTTCCTCCTGTTTTTTAAGATTTTTTTACAAGTTGCTTTTCTGCTTGGGTGTTTTTTTCCTACCTTGTCTTCTAGCTCACTGATGAAGTCCTCTGTCTCTTCTAGTCTATTGTTGATACTTTCTATTTTTTTCTTTATTGCAGCTTTATCATTCTTCATTTCTTCTTGGTTCTTGATTTTTGGTTCTTGGTTAATGATTCCTGATTCTCCAGGTGTCATGTGCCCTTCCAGGCTGCAAATTATGTCACCAGCTGTGTCTAATTTGTCAATTCTTAGTGTATGTTATTCGATTTAGTTGCTCCTTCTATCTGCTCCAGTATAAGGCGCAGGATACTTCTGCCTATTTGGCTACCAGTTTTTCTCTCCTCAATATCTAGGATCTATATATTTTAAATTTCTTTTTAAAATTTTTCTTTAAAATTAAATTTATTGGCATGATACTGGTTAATAAGACCATATCTTTTTCAAATGTCCATCTTCCATCACCATATATTTGTCCCCCTTTTGCTTTTACTAACCCTCACTGACCTTCCCTCTGGTAACTATAATGGTGTATGCATCTATGTGTTTCAATTTTATATCCCACATAAGTGTGGAATTATATTGTTCTTAGCTTTTACTGACTGACTTATTTTGATTAACATAATATTCTATTATACCACATCTTCTTCATCCAGTCCTTTATCACATGACACTTTGTTGGTCTTTATGTCTTGGTCCCTGTGATTAATGCTACAATGAACATGGCAGGGGATATATCTTTACATATAAATGATTTTTATAAAGTTTTTCAAGTTGATACTCAAAAAAGAGTTTGTTGGGTCATATGGTAGCTCTAGTCTTAATTTTTTGAGGAACCAACATACTGTTTTCCATTCTTACTGTACCAATCTACAATCCTACCAGCACTGAGTGACAATTTCTTTTTCTCCACAATCTCTCCAACCCTTGCTATTACTTGTTGATAATAACCATTCTAAAAGGTGTGATGTGATAACTTATTTATAGCTAGTAAAGTTCAGCATCTTTACACATATTTTTGGTCATTTGGGAGAGATGTATTTTTAGGTCCTCTGCCCATTTTTAATTGGATTCTTTGTTTGATGTTGTGTTGTATGTGTTCTTTATATATTTTGGATATTAATCCTCTGTCAGATCTGTTGTTTGAAAACATCACCTCCCATTTGGTTGGTTGCCTTTTTGTATTGTTGTCAGTTTCTTTTGCTGTACAGGAGCTTTGTAGTTTGATAGTCTATTCATTTACTTTTGGCTTTACTCCCTTTGTGTTTGGGATTAAATTTATAAAATCTTCTCTAAGAGCAAGGTCCATAAATTTAGTACTTATGTTTTCTTCTATGTAACTTATTGTTCTAGGCCTTATATTTAGGCTTTGATCCATTTTGGCTGTTTTTCTTGAATTTTTCTCATTAGTTCCAACCCTGCATTTTGGGGAGAAGCAGAAAGCAGTCTTGATCTCACTGTCTGGTGAAGAGGGCTCTCTCCATGCCACCAAGGCCTCTTATATGCTGTGATGGCCTATTTGCTTGTTCTCTCATGTGTGATGTTCTGCTCAAGGGCACGCACTAGACTTTCATCTCCCCATTCCGTCGCCATTCCTGGCACAGACATGTGACAATACCAGTTGTTGAGTGAATGGACATTAGTCTTTTCTCATAAGTCTTCCTTAATTAAGTGTTCACATGAATGTAATTCAAGTTCAAATCACTGAGGAGCATACTTCTGCCTTTCTCCCATCTGGAACGCTATCTGACTTCATTTATCACATTTATTGAGAATAGACTTTTGAAACTTTATTCTATAATCTATTTTTAAAGAATTCTGCCAATTTCTCAGTAACATGATGACTGCACATACTTTCAATTTTAATTTATGATAGCATTCCCGAAGGAGTAATACTATTAAGAAATTCAGTGGGAATATTTTTACTTTTTGGCATTATCATTTGAATCGATGGAATCATCAGTGATAGGTGTGAAAATCTCCATCGAGAACATTCAAATTATCTTCATTTAATTTATGAACAACCTCATTTTTTGGACAAAAAATCACATGTTTAGATATATTTTTTAAATTATCTATAAATATACTATTTCCAAAGGTAGCTTCAATAATAGATCCATTACAGCACACGTGTGATTGGTGCCAGCTAGAGCTTTATATGTATCACACATGTGGGAGTCAACGTTTATTTTTAGATTAATAGTGTGCATCATATGTCAGTCGGTTGGATGGTCGGACAGACATATGGTCAGTCACTTTGCCTTTTATATATACTATATAGATATCTCAAGAAAACGGAAACATCAATCAGAAAGGATATATGTACCCCTATGTTCATAGCAGCACAATTTACAATAGCTAAGATTTGTAAATAGCTTAAGTGCACATCAGCAGATGAGTAGATTAGAAAACTGTGGTGTATCTACCCAATGGAATACTACACTGCTGTAAAAAGAAGTAATTCTTACCATTTGCAACAGCATGGATGGAACTAGAGAGCATTATGCTAATCAAAATAAGCCAGTCAGAGAAAGTTAAATGATCTCACTCATTTGTGGAATAGAATAAAGAACTTAAGCTGGTGAACAAAAATAGAACCAGAACCATAGAAGCATCAAATAGACTGTCCAACCTCATAGGGAAGGCAGGGGGGGTAAGAAATAAACCAAAGAACTTTTATGCATGCATGTGAGCATAACCAGTGGACACAGATTTGGGAGAAGGAGGGCATGTGCTGGGGGTTGGAGGCATCCAGGGAGCGGGCAGTGGGGGGAAAAGGAGACTTATGTAATATATTAATAATAAAATTAAATTTTAAAAAAAAAACAGGCAAGAGCAGTAAATTAGTAAAAAAAAAAAGAAGTATTTCTAATATCACACCTTTGCCCATCAGTAGATCTGCATTCTGCTCAAAAACCTAACATGGGATTTTATTAAAATAAAGATCTTGATTTGGTTGGATCTGTATTTAAATACGTTGGCTTTTATTTCTCAATTATGTGACAAATGAAGATTGTTCATCTTCCCTGAGCTGCATCTTTCATAACAATGTGTTTCTTACGGGGTACTTAGGGATATGTTACATGCCAGCAACACACTTTACATAATATTTGAACCCATAATATTGCACATAAACCCTTTGCCTGTGCTCAAGGAAGCCCATGACCCATGAGCAATCTAATATTTTGCCCAAATTCTTGGCAACAATAGGCACCACCATCCATTTTTACATCTCATGCATTTGCCCCTATAACTTTCCACATGCCATTTCCATCTCAAAAGTGTTGAGCAGATTTCTCCCAACTTCAGAAGTAAACACAATTATGGATGGATTATATTTATTTATTTTATATTTTTTATTTTTTTATATTTTATTAAATCTGAAGCCAAAAAATTTATAATACTAGGTACTTTGCAATATGTTATTTTTATCTTAATCCTCACAAAAACCTTACAAAAGAGCTATTCTCTATTTTTTCAAGCAATGGATGAATTTTAGAGAAAGCATGTTGATTTGGTTGGTGTGTTCATTATGTTTGGGCATGAAAAAACAGAAACATGTTCTTATTACTTGGATTTGGGGAACTATTTACTTTGCCAACTAAAATGTCTGCCTAAATACATGCACGGAAGGTTTAGTATATTTTACACTTACTTGAGGCCCAGTGCAGGAAATTTGTGACTGGGTGCAGTACCTAGGTCTGACTAGCAATTGAAGCGTGAGCTTCTGGAATGGAAGGGCAGGTCCCAGCTGACCTCTGTGCCCTGGGCAGCACCTAGGCCACCGGACAACCATGCATCCCCCTCCACCTGAGTTATGACACCCGAGTTATGACACCTGGAGATGCAGTAAGTGCAGCCAGAGGCCAGAGGCTGAGACGCAATGTGGGCCCCTGGGCTGCCCAGAGATACCACACAGAAACTGGGTGGGCAGCGTGCTCTCTCCAGGCCAACCTTGTTAACTAGTTCTTGTGAGAACCCATGGGAGCCCAAGCAGCCCCTGTGGTCCTGGTGGCTGTGGCCCAGCTCACCTAGAAAAGGCCATGTGGGTGCAGGGGTGGACACCTCATAGGCACCGGGCATGTGAGCATGGGGGCTTCCCCGATGCGCGAGCCCTGGCATCCCAGGGGAGGTACCAGGGGGAGTGAGAGTAAGATAGGCAGACACCCCAGATTCTCATTACACCTCCATCCCATCAGCCCTGCCCCCAGGTAGCTGGCAAGTGCTCACAGCATGTCGCCCCCTGCTGGTCAGCACATGTCATAGTGAGCGGTTGAACTCTCAGACTCCCAGTTGAACTCCTGGTTGAATGCCACTCCAGGGAACAATTTGCATATTAGGCTTTTATTACATGGGATTGAGTGTCTTCTATGTACTAGCCTCAGAGGTGCTTTGTCTGTCATGTCTATCATTGCAGAGAGGTAGCCTAACAGTTAAAAGTCATACTATTTTCTACAGCACTCTCCAGTCTCACCTGATACGAGCTCTGAATGAACTGGGACAGCTTGCACAGGCTTAGCACAGGACTCTGTTTATTGCCCCAAAAGGGGGACTACATTCCAAGAAACTGATATCAACTCCGGAAGAAAATGTCCCAGAGGTTAAATCACAATTGCCAGGAATGAGGCAGGAGTATCACTTGCTTCAAAGAAATCTGCTGATGTAGTTGGATTTGGCCTGAGCTTGAGCTCGGAGCTCATAATATCCTAGTCCATCTCAAAATCAAATACAAGTCAATCAAAATTATTTTGGGCCTGCACTCAGGAGGCATGTTGGAGATGCAGTTAAGCCTTATAATGTGTCTGCCAAGCTTCCTCTGATTCCACAACACAATTAAAAACGGCAGCTCCAGGCACAACATCTACTTAGCCCCATTTGGGGTATAGCCTCCTTGGGGCTGTCTGCTGCAATCATCCTTCCAGGAGGACAGCCATCAGTAATGCAGACACATTCTTCCCATCATCAGTTACATTAATTAAATCAATAGTCCACTGGCAAAGCAGGTTTCGTAAATTCTATAGGATTTGGCAATCACGGCTACTGGGAAAAATACATTTTTAGATTTACTAAAAGACCCTTCTAGCTTCTGAGTCAATCTTTTGATGAGTTTAAAAATACCATAAATCTAGACAAATAAGACAGCTGCGGAAACTGTCAACTAGAGCTCCATAACCTCTCTCTCCCCCAAAGTGTGCTGAGTCCATCCACAAATATTGAAAATATATGTTTCCCAAACTTCAACACATAATTTATGTGTGCACACACACACACACACACACTCACACACACACACATACACACACACACACACACACACACACTCACATGAAAATGTATTTGAGAATCCTATTTGGGGACATAGCAAAAATATCAGATTCCCCTTTAGGAGCCAGGCTGAGTCTCCAGGTGAGGCTAGGTATTTCTATTCTTGTGCTTCACCAGCTTCTGATGCTGCCTTCTATCCAAAACAAGACAGCATAGTTCAATTGTTAGTATTTTAGTGTAAATCTGTATAGACTTTTGAAAACATGACTGTATTGGTATTTTATTCAGCTTAAACTTCCTTCAGCAAATCACACAGGGTTTGGTGTATAGGTAGAACTCAAAGAAATATAAGTAAAAATGTAAAAACAAACTAAACCCTCATATTAGAGTGAACATTAGAGAATAACTTCTCACACAGTTTTGAGGATGAGGTAATCAGTGTAGGATGATGTTAGGAATGTATAAGAAGAAGGTGAGAATAAGTTACCTGTAAGTGTTTGCAAGGAGTTTATGTGTTTATCCATTTTAATTTTAAATGGCATTTTTTGTTTCATTTTTAATCCTTAATTCATCCATTCACTCAAACATATAATAGGTTAGTAAGTTTCTTTTCTGAATCACATCGCATAGTAAAGCCCAAGGGAGTAGCATTGGAAAGGAAGACTCTTGAGGACAGTCGAACCTTCTCAAGGACAATGAAATCTAATAATTGCACGTTTCAGACAATGGCATATTGATTTTAATGAATTCCTATTTTGGAAACTGAAGAAGAAAAGACATTATCTTAAGTCAGTAGGTGAGAACACTAAAGCTCGTTTAAGTAATGCATCGTATATCTAGAAGGGATTGATGTAGGATTCAGACCCACGACTGTCCCACCCAGAAGCCTTTTCTTTTTTCCGCTGCCCATAAAGCCTGCAATCGGCAGGAGGCAGGTAAAGGGAACTGGGTATATGATCAGGGAACTTTCTAGTACAATGAGGTGCCCAACAGAAGCACAGATTTGGCTTCAGGTGAGATACATTAGGGATCTACATATTGACTACTCTGAGCCGCTCCCTCTCTAAGCAGCCCATTTAGGCACCAAAGAAGTGAAAAATAGCTTCTCTAGACATGTTCCATTGCTCTAGCTCCAGGAGCTGACCACATCACCTCACCTCACCCCAAATTAGTTCTCAATAAAAAGTACTCCGGCTACCAGCCATTTTTAGAGCCATGGAAGCTGACTTTAGATCCAGCCCAAGCATAATTCCAAAAGCAACACTGTAAAGAGAATGCTGTGGCCCGGAGAACCTGGGCCGGATGGAGAGAGGTTGTCTGACAGCACCATCCCCTTCATTTGCTATTAATAACAAGGCAGCCTGCCTTCCTGGGCCGGCTCCAACCTGCTAATAGGTCCCTGGGGATGGCCTCTGCCCTCCTTGGCTGAGTGGAGCCACTGCTGAGGCATCCATGGACTTGATTATTGTTTCTAACACAACGGGACCCTGCAGGGTTCTGACCTCTGAGTGACTTCTAGATTCACATGGAAGAATTCTGGCTTCCTTGCCCTGTAGTCTTCCATACCCCTGATAAATGAGAGCATGTAGGATGTCATCCCACTTCTCTTCTGTTTTTTATATAAGCACCCCCTTTAATAAAGGCACAGACAATTGATTTGAAGGTTGACATCATCAGAGCAAACTAATATTTACTCTCCACCCTTCTCATCTGATTTAGCATTTATGAGAAATCAGAGAGAAGGAAAGAGGGGAAAGCAGCAAACCAGCTTTATAGATAGATAAATCAACAGCAGGGAGGGCTAGAAACCTGCTTTTTCATTTAAGGTGTTTAGATTTTTAAGTCAACAAGATTCCCATCACTAGGTTTTTTGGCAAATCCCTTCCTCAGTTTTCCGATCATTTCCATGACGAGAGTTGTAAAGCCTGCCTAATTGTGAGACTCACATGAGATACCGTCAATCACAGGTTTCCAGAACCCACCTCAGATGAGCTACATGGGAATCTTCAGAGAGGAAGTGGGCACCGCGGTGCTGCTCATGCTGGGCACACTCAGGCCCTGGGGCCGATGGCCTGGCTCTGGCATTTTGTCCAGATCTGAGGTGATTCAAAGCACCATTATGTTTGGGTTGTAGATAGAAACAAAACCAAGGCTTGGGATTTTTTTCAAAACTTATTTGAAAATGCTAAGATGAAAGCCAGAATGTCAGAAAGTCGTTATTAGCCTTAGAAAAATGCAAAAAACAAACTTATTTTGAATCTTCCCAAACTCCCTGTTAGCTGGCCCTGCTCTGCCTCTGTTGCTCTCTTCCTTCCTCCAGGAGTTCTTTGGCCCAGTGCTGGGCTCTGGCTTTATAGACTGCTGGCCATGTCACCCAAAGCACTAGGGTCTCCTTCCCCATCATCTCTGTCTCCCTAGACAGTGTCTGTGAATAAATTAATATTAATGCATTAATTACTAGTTTTGACAAAAGTGTATTTCCTCAGGAGTGTATCTGTGTTTTAAGTAGAGACATTACCTACATTTAAAAGAATGTTTCTCTATTGGAATTTTGAATAACATGCACTGTTGAGTGTGGAGATACTTGGGGCTGATGGGTTGCTTCTAACACACTAAATCACATCATATGGTCATGGGAGAAAGTGCATTAGCGGGGCTTTTATTTTGTAACACTTTGATGTGTATGGAAGGTTTACCTATGAGGCTAAAAATATTTCTGCTTCATCTACATGAAAAGGAATTTTGAAAATTTCATCAAAAATCTACTTAGCGCTTTCCAATGTTACCACCCAAGTTATTATATCCCCATTAGGAGTGTCCCTGCCCCTCAGCTCCTGCCAACACTGAAGCCTGGCTCCCCAGTGCAAGTCGAAGGGTAACTTAGAATCCTTTGAACTATATGCATCTTTGAAATGTTTAGAAAGGAATTATGATGGTGTCAAAACCACACATTACAGCATTTGAAAATAATGTAGTCTACTTTTTTCTGTGAAGCTAAATGGTCACACTTGATTTTCTAAATAATGTTTGCAACATTAACACCAAATGCCTGAAAATTTTCCTATGTGAAGATTAGACAACATTTGGAAAAAAATGTTGCAGGAAAAGACACAATTTAAAGAAAAATATTGTTACAAGTATTTGTCTTAGTAAGTTCCCATGAACCCAGAATAGGTAGGCCAAACACAGTTTTGGGTTTTTATAAGAAAATGCAGAGGCTCAGGGCCTAGGTGCCACACAGAATTCTTGAACTGTCATGGAGGCCCTTCCATTAAATTCCTGGGCAAATGAATGAATTCCTTATACCTTGGATTTCTCATTTAGAAAGCACATAATAAAATACTGCAGGCACAGTGGAATTCCTGTGAAGAATAAATGAGGTTATGCATACTACACAAAACTTAAAATAGTGCACCAGCATCCATACATCATAGCCAGTGACATTATTGTTATCCAACAGCCTTCTTCCACAGAGATTTCATAAATGTTAGCTGAGGACAATCTTTACAAACCCAGCTCCTAATACTGTCTGTCACTTTGGTCCAAATCATGACCCACTTCCTTACAATGTGCTGAATAAAGGAAGTCTCAGGGACCCATTCCCCTGAGAATAAGACTGAGCAGTCCTGACATTGCCACCTGCCCCACACTTCCTCCTTCAGCCTCCTTCCAGGCGGGCAGGGCCCTTCCTCATCCTTCCCCAGCAACCCTCTCTGTGGGTGGGACGGCAAGCCCTAGGAGAAGAGCAAGAAAACTCTCTCCTTGTTCACCTCAGGATCCTTCAATAAAAACGACAGACAGACACAGCCATTGAAGGAAAGTTGTGACTTTTGTTCTCCATGTGTTCATTTTAATGTATTTATTTATGATTTTAATGTGAGTGAACCAGTGTGTCCCTTGATAAATTCAATAACTATTCGTTGAAAGACAACATTATAGCAAATGCCATTCTAGGGACAAAAGATATATTGATGAAAAAGACAAGATTTGTAAATATATAATATATTTACAAATGACTACAAGAATAATAGGCACCATGGAAGAAAAGTAGAAGTTGTCTAATATAGTCAAGGATTTGGGGGAAATAATATATAATAATTGGACAGTTGAAAAACAAATTGCAGTTAGAATGATTAAAATAAGGGGAAAAGGCCAAAAGCGGTTTGGCTCAGTGGTAGAGCGTAGGCCTGCGGACTGAAGGGTCCTGGGTTCGATTCTGGTCAAGGGCATGTACCTTGGTTGCGAGCGCATCCCCAGTGGGGGGTGTGCAGGAGGCAGCTAGTCGATGTTTCTCTCTCATCGATGTTTCTAGCTCTCTGTCTCTCTCACTTGCTCTCTGAAAAAATCAATAAAACATATTTCAAAAAAATTATAAGGGGAAAAAGTTTCTATTCAGAAGAGAAAAATACATAAGAAGGTTATATAAAGGTTTCTATTCAGAAGAGAAAAATACATAAGAAGGTTATATAACAAGCAAAAGCATCCTATACAATAAAAGCCTAATATGCAAATAGACCAAATGGCAGAACGACCGGTAGCTCTGATGCACACTGACCACCAGGGGGCAGATGCTAAACTCAGGAATTGCCCCTTGGTGGTCAGTGTGTTTCCACAGGGTGCACCACTCAGCCATAAGCCAGGCTCAGGGCTGGGAGTGGGAGCCTCTTTACCTTCTCTGCAGGTGGGTGGTAAGAAGCAAGGGGTCCTGGACTGTAAGAGGGGTGTCTGCCTGTCGGCTTACAGACACCCCCTGAGGGGTCTCAGACCAGGCTGAGGGACCCACCACTCCCCCTCCAGTGCATGAATCTTGTGCAGCAGGCCTCTAGTCCTATATAATAAAAGGCTAAAATGCAAATTGATGGAATAGTGGAACTGGTAGCTATGATGCGCACTGACCACCAGAGGGCAAATCCTCAATGCAGGAGTTGCCTCCTGGTGGTCAGTACACTCCTACAAGGGGAGCGCCACTCAGCCAGAAGCCAGGTTCACAGACATCACCCGAGGGCTCCTAGACTGCGAGAGGGCACAGGCCAGACTGAGGGGACCACTCCGCCCCACAAATGCAAGAACTTCATGCATCAGGCCTCTAGTAATGCATAAACGAACTGAAGATGGAGCAAAAAAGTAGCAGAGAGAGAAGTGGGGCCAGTTAACTCTGGCCTGGGAGGCAATGCTAAAGGTTTACATTTTTATGGCAGCTGTGGAAAATCATTGGAATATTGTTAATAGAATAATTAAGAGTTCAGGTATTTTTAAGAGACCACTCTGTTTGCAATATAGACAAGTAGAACTTATAAAATATTATGGTGGGCATAAGAAGTGATGAAAAAAATTTGATAGGGATGGTAGAAGAGATTCTGGACTGAAAAATTCCCTAGAAAGGTATTGTTTCCTGCAGTGGACATCACTGAAGTAAAATAATTGGAACATGCTGAGCTTGAGGGGTCAGTAGGGCATCTACCTGGATATATTTGCAAGAAAGTTGAAGGTGTGCATATGAAGTGATCTTGTTTAGCACATAATGTCCAACATCAAAGCTGTGCGAGTACAAGAATTACCTGGGTGAAAGGATACAGTAAAAAAGTAAAACAATCTAAATTGAACCTTGAGTAACTTCAAACTTTAAAGATCCCAAAAAAGAAAATAAACTTTATAATGAAGCTTTCAATGAAAAAGATGCTCAGCTAAAAGGAAAATGCTTTTCAAAGTGAGAGGCAACAAGCATTTATTTGAGATGAAAGAATAGTTATTTAGAAAGCACTGATTCAGGAAGAAGCCCAACTAAAGTTCTGATTAGGAAACAATGATAATGGTATCTATTAGTTAGGTATGGAGACAATTTCATCAATAAAAGGGATGCATTCTGCTTATGCAGGTGAGGTACCACACTGACACTAATTCCAAACAATGTTTTTATTTTCAGTCCAATAGTCATGGGTCTTATAAAAATAATATCTGCTTTCTTGTTATCCTTGCTAATACTTCTTTAGGACAGAATTCTGCTTTGGGCCCAGTCCACAGGTTATCCTGTCCAGTTTGAATATTCCAAATGTTTTTAACATAAGACACATGAGATAATTCCTCTGCCATGGCAGCTCTGCCTCCATTTCAAAGTAGCTGTATTCCTGTTATTTTTTACTCAGGAGACAATGAATCATTCATAGGAGCCAAGTGGGAAGTATGTGTTAAAACAAGAGAATGGTGGCATGTGAAGTGATCACAGGAGGCCAAGTGTGCCGAGGAGTGGCAGTCTCCCACCATTCCACGGTCTGCCACCATGAGGTCATTGGTCACCATACCTACAGTCCCTTTGATGACTTAGCGTGGTTGGTGTGACTGGGAAGGAGAGAATCTAGAGAGGAAATTTGATATGTTTTAAGTTCTGCTGAAAGAAAGGAGAAAGAGTAAACATTTATATCAAATTGAGGTTGAGGTAATGCAAGTATAAGACTGTAAAGGGGTGGCCATACTTAAAAATCAAGGACAAGATCTAGTGTAAAAGGAAAAAATAAGTTAATTGAGATATAAATCAACTTCTTTTTTTTTCCCTTTACAAAGTAAAGGGAAAAGTAAAATGAGCCAGAGAAGACATGAGAATATGGGTTTTAAATTAGGGAGAAACATATCCTATTTTTTTTTCTGGTTAGCAAGAAAGTATAAGATGAATACATGAAAGCTCTAGTAGAAATGTTTCTATTATTCCTTCCAGGTTTTCTACTCCTAGTTCCACTGCTGTTAGTTGGAATAAGAGTGGCACATGTGACTTGTTTTTCTGCTTCACTGGCCTTTCAGACAAGATAACCTATGTCTAGAACCAACGCAAAGACAACTGCACATCACCTTGAAATCCATTTGACCTTCATGCCTGGCTAGACATATTCTGAGCTGTTTCACTTAATAATAATTTGAGTGTGCTCTTGTCTAGAAAACAGCAGCAAGGGAAAATGTCTCTGAAAATAAATGTGTGTTTTTTCCACACTGTGCAACCCACTTCGGTGCCTGCCAAAGGGCAGAGGCTAGACAATGGTTCCAGGCCACAGTTTTCTCTGGCCTGGGGCACTGTGAGAGATCATTGGGGCTGGCCTGCCACAGATCCAAGCCCATGCATAACACTCTCTATCTCTTAATACTTAAATTATCACAGATAATCTCTGTAATACTCAGGATGGGATTCAACTATACTACAAAAATAACTCCAAAAGTTTATTTTTTGCCTTTGTTATAGGTCTATTGCAGGTTTTAAAGGAAAAATTAGTTCAGACTAATGAATGACCCACTGTCTCCTAAACATCAAAACTCACACCCTCCAGTCTACACAATAGGAGAGAGAGATAGCTGGACAGTTGTATGTCTGTTTCGTACCTCAGCCCAGAAGGGAAACCCGTTATTTCCTCCCATAGTTGTGGTGATCAGAACAAGTCACTTGGCCTTCCTTTTTGGAGGGGGTATGAGAATGTGGGGATGCATGCAATTCTGGGTGCTGCCACTGCCTTTACCACAATCCACTCGTATGATCACAGAGCATTTCTTCATTATTTACCCTACACGCATATACAACACATTCAATCTTAACCAAGTGAAACAACCCAGCATCTCATGAATCCAGGACATGAATCTCAAAGTCTAGGATCTCGGGGTGATGTGCTATAGTTTTATGCAAGGGTTCCAAACAAAACTTGCCTTAGATTAGAGGTCTATGAACCGAAAAGAAAATCCATGGGCACCACCTGTGCAGCACTGATAATACAGCATAGCAATAAAGTAGCTGCAATCAGACCCTGACCATTCAGGAAGGGAAAGGAAGAGACAGTCAACTGGCACACAGAAATCAGACACATAGAAACCAGAACTCCCATAGGAGGAAGGAAGGCCTTGGGTCTGCCTCCAGGGTGTCCTGCTTTCCCGATATACTTCTGGGATATATCTTGTTAGTGTTGAGATTCTCCTTTTTCTTGAGAGCTGTACAACTCTTGGAGAAAGTTGAAAGGCCTTGAGTCTCAAGGAATTTATAATTTAGCTCAAGCTTCCAGTTTCTTAGCAATAAAATTCTCTCAAAAATTAGCAGATTTCTTGCTTATTTAATAACAATTTAAAGTTGATGCTTATATTTAGGTTCTCATCCTCATCTTTCCCCACCTCTCTTTTTATTTGAAGGGCCTATCTTGAGGCTTAAGATAGTTTATTGAACTCAGCAGTTGTAATGACCTCTGCCTGTGTCAGTTCATTCAGTGAAAAGATTTTACAGGAGACATGTCCTTAACCTTCTTGTCACCCTTCACTTGAGAAGTTTTAGCAACAAATGTGAATATCATACCTGTCTGATACTTGTCAAGAAGTTGAGTGTAAGTTGATCTCTGTCTCTCAAGGTCCCTCAATATTATTTCCTCGATTTGTGATGTCAAAGATAATGCTCCTCCAGTGTTGGAAGGCTGGGCCTCTGCAATCAATCTGTTCTCTTTATTTCTGCTTGACCCCTGGCCAATTTGGTCCTCAGCTTGGGCCTCCTTCTGATGCCTCCTCAAAGGCATTCTGTAAACATGAGCCCCTCTGGTATAGGGACCATTATAGATGCCTCTTGGCTTCTCTCCCAGCAGGGGTCTCTTCTCTTGGAATGCAGCTTCCTTTTCCTACCAGATTAAGATGGGGAAAGCACAATTCTGATCTAATTTTTAAAGTACTTTTATATATAGCCGGGGAAGTGACTATGTACCGAGTAGCTATTGTGTGTCAGATGCACTTCCATGGGTTATCTTATGTAATCCTGGCAGACAACGGGAGGTGGAGCAATTCTTCCACATTAAGTAGTGTTAATGGCAGAACTAGTTTTGGAGAAGGGCTGCCTGGATTCCAAACCACTAACCCTCTTTCCCGCTCAGTCTTACCTGGGAAGGGGGTAGAAGGATGGGTGCAACTGTAACCTCCAAGCACTACACCAGCCTGGGTCCTGTGGATGGATCAGATTTTTGCACATTGCAGAAAAGTTTTATCAAAATGAAGTGACTGAGTCCCAGGTACCTTGTTGTCCTTAAGAAGTCACCACAGCTGAAACCGGTTTGGCTCAGTGGATAGAGCATAAGTCTGCAGACTGAAGGTCCCAGGGCATGTACATTGGTTGCGGGCACATCCCCAGTGGGGGTTGTGTGGGAGGCAGCTGGTCAATGATTCTCTCTCATTGACATTTCTAACTCTCTCTCCCTCTCCCTTCCTCTCTGTAAAAAATCAATAAAATATATTTTAAAAAAAAGTCACCACAATTTAGCACAGCTTCTTGGTATATTGAGAGGGTCAGTTGTAGACTTTTTGATAGCTTTCCTTCACTTTCTACTTTATAAAAATCTGGCATGGGTTAGTGTGGGCGAAATGAGGGAAACCTCCTTCAAATGCAAAAATGACAAGGACACCATACTTTAAACTACAACCTGGCATCCACATTATCAAAATACTGATGTAAGGAACTGATAGAATTAGCACCTGGATTTGTGTTTAATGCAGCCATTTGTTTCACTCCTGTTCTAATTTCTGAGTTCATACCGTGTTTCTTGCAGATTTTTAAACAGACCAAGCTGCTGTTTGGGATGCTCAGTTCACTCTCTCTTCCAGTTCTTTCACTCTTCCAGAAAAACATCACTTAAAACTGACATCCTGTGGCTCCCATTTTAATGTGCTCTGTCTTTTCTTCTGAATATTAATCTTGCCATAGCTATTTTTGTTGAAAAGATATAGCTCAAAATAAAAGTAAAAATAATGTTTATTCACAGTGTGTTAAATATAGGAGGCCTATGCCATGTTTCTAGATGGGACAAGAAAGTGAGATGAGTTACAATTTTCTCAGTGATCACACTATTCCATCATTTGGCTTTTTTTGTCTTCCTTTTTTGAAACTAGTGACAATCAATCATTTCAGATTTGTTTGAAAATATTTTTCAGTCATAAAATAATACATAATTATAAATAACATAAAAGTTCAATAACCTAGAACAACTCCATCACTAAAAGACAAATAGTTTACAATTTTATGTTCATATATTTTACAGAGCTGTTCATGTATACTGTTGTAAGATGTATTTTGATTTTCTTCTTCACAATACAAAGGCATTCTAACATCTCTGAAAATATTATTAATGATTATCAGCTACTTCATCATATTATCATATTATTATTTTCCAAAATGAACATACAACTTCAGTGTTTCAAAGGTAAATGCTAGTAGTCCTCTTACTCTAGCAAATGTTGGGATTGCTTAGAGAAAATGCCATCTTTTTTATAAAATCTGTTGTGTATTTAGCACTCCAGTAACTTCTGGTATTTTTGAAAGTCCTTGAAAGTGCAATGTTTCACTTAGGAAGCTTTGCAAACAGGCACATTACCAGGCTCTTTAATAGGTGGAGCATTAGTGGCCAATGGCAGACCAACCAATTGCTTGCAGTAACTCAGCAGAAGAGCTAAGATTTTAGGTCACATCCTGCACCCCGCAGCTGGTCCCTCACCCTCTTTTCTATCTGGCTTGTCTGAGTGACCAGCCCTCAGCTAATTCATGTGGATAGAGTCACATTCTCACAGCATGAGGACAGGCCCATGATCTCCATTTAGATACTTCCTCCCTACCCCCACCCCCTGTTAAATATATCTGTTAAGATGGGTCCCACTAAATCCTTTAAAAATATATGTGGAGTCATCTATATATATAAAAAGACAGCAACCAGAACGCCACAGATTTCTATGTCGCCCACTGCAGCCAGTGAACTGGCCCCATAGGGGGCGAGGCAGGCCAGCCAACCTAGAGTAGCCCCTCCCCCCACCCAGCCCCACTCCCAATCAGCTCACCCCACCCCAATAGAGGGAAGGGTGAGCCAGCCAACCTCCTGAAGCCCCTTCCCACATCTGTTTCTACCCCACATTGGTCCCCACTCTGGTCAGGGGCAGGCTAGCTGGCCAAAAATCCATGGCCCCTCCCCCCAGCCAGCTCCCCTGACGATTGGGCTTGGGGCTGGCTGGCCAACCTCCCATGGTCCCTTCCCTGGTCACTGACCCCTGATTGTCCCTTCCTTCCTCCCTCCTTCCCCCACCACCCCAAATTGGGGCAGGGCCCACCAGCCAATTTCCCAAAGCCACTTTCCACAGCAGGTCTGACCCTGATCAAGCTCCAATCAGGGTGGGCTAGCCAGCCAACCTCCCACATCTCCTCCTCCCGATAGGCCCAGCCTCAATCTGCCCCAATTGAGGCCAAACCAGCCACACCCCACCCATGCACTGGGCCTCTAGGACTAATATAAAATTCTACTAAGAGCTGAGATAGACCTTTAAATTATTGGGCCAATCCCCTTACATTTCTTCTTAGTTCTTCGGGATAGCCTAAGAATTAAATTGATATGAGATAGATTAACAGGAGAAAATGACCAAATTTAATTACATATGTACATACAAAGGTTTCATAAGAATATGGGGGCCAAGGACATATCCAGCAATTAAGGCTTATTTGCCATCTTGAGTTAAGAAAATGGGGGAAAAGATAGTATAGTCTATGATTTAAAAGGGGAAAAATGCAATTCACATAGAGATATTAGGTCTAGTAATAATTAATGTCGTTTTCTAATACCTTTTTTAAATTGAATTTATTTAAACAATACAACAAAATTTAATCAACAATATAGTTGCCGTTGTTTTCTACTACTTGTGCCCAATGCTCAGGAAGCATTTTAATCCCTCTGTTGTAAAATTCTTGTGATTTTGATGCAAAAAATTCGGTCAATGCATTTTTGAGGCATTCTTCATTATTAAATTTTTTTCCAAGAAGAAAGTTTTGCAAAGAACGAAACAAATGGTAATCGGAAGGGGCAATATCAGGAGAATATGCAGGTTGAGGGAGAACTTCCCATTCCAACTGGTGCAGTTTTTCAGCAGTGATTCTTGCAGTATGCAGTCGTGCGTTATCCTGGTGAAGAATTACGCCCTTCCGATTAATCAGCGCGGGTTCTTTTTCTCTTAAAGCTTGGGCTAACCTTTCCAATTGGGCACTATACACTGCACTTGTAATGGTTTGGTTAGATGGTAAAAGTTCATAATGAAGAATTCCTTTAAAATTCCACCAAACACACAACATCACTTTTTTCGCATGCAAGTCAGGTTTTGGCGTGGGCTGCGGAGCCTCATTTTTGTCCAACTATTGAGGCCACCTTTTCAAATTAACATACAGCACCCATTTTTCATCTTCGATAACAATTTGCTCTAAAAACGGCAAAGGGTTTTGATGAGAGAGGAGCGAACTGCAAATTCTGACTCTTTGATTACGGTTGTTGTGGGTCAACTCATGAGGAACCCATTTTCCAAACTTTTGGACTTTGCCAAGTGCACGCAATTGATTGGAAATTGTTTTTTGTGAACAATTTAAAGTTGTCGCAAGCTCTTGTTGGGTAATTTGAGGATTTTGCACCAAAAGAGCTTGAAGAGCTTCTTGATCAAAATTGGACACACGGCCTCGACCACTCTTGTCATCTAACGAAAAATTTCCCTCGCGAAATTTCTCAAACCAACGCTGGCATTTTCTGGCGCTAACTGCATCTTGACCAAGAGCACTACAGATGTTTTTTGCAGCCTTACTTGCTTTTCTTCCTAATTGGAACTCATAAAGCATGCAGTGCCGAATATGCTCTTCATCTGCCATCTTCTTAGCCCTAGTTTTGCAACAAAAACCAAACCAAACACAAACTTTTTCAAGCAAAACTTGTTAATTGCACTTCACACGTTCTGTAGATACCACGTGTTTGAAGGTTATGTCAATACAAGTCAATGCCAAGCAAGATTTTAAACGAATGTTTAAAAACGACATTAGTTATTACTAGGCCCGCAATAGAAAAGCAAATGTTTGGTAAATGATTATTTCCTGGGTCACCTTCAACATCTGGGCACAGAGAGGGCTCTGATCATATAAGGCTCATGAGGTTCCTACTGCCCGTGATGCACTGTCCATAGTTCATATGGAAGTACAGCTTTCCATGATGAAGGCTTCCCAGAGCAAGTCCTCTGTCTAACTTCTTTTTCACAATTAGGGGGAAGGTGAGAGGTTCTCCCTGAGTCTTTTGTTTCTTAATAACCAATTTAAATAATAAACCAAAAAAGATTTATTTCTAAAGAGGCAAACTACTATCCCTCAGATTTTACTGTGGGCTTTCGTATGTACTTTTATTATGTTGAGGTAATTCTTTAATTCTTAGTTTGTTGAGAATTTTATCATAGATGGATGTTTAATTTTTGCTGAATGTTTTCTTTAATCTATTTAGGTGATTACTTAAGTATAACCTTTATTCTATTAATATAATGTATCATACAAATTGTTTTCTTTTAATGTTGAACCAGTTTGCATCCCAGAGATAAATATTACTTGGTCATGGTGTATGCTCCTTTTAATATGCTCTTGAATTCAGTTTGTTAGTGTTTTGCTGAGAAGGTTTTTAAAAATCTATATTTATTAGTCATGTTGACCTATAGTTTTCTTTTAATGTCTTTGTAAAGCTCTTGGCTTTAGTATCAGTTAATACTGGCCTCAAACATGAGTTTACAAGTATTTGCTACTCTTCATATTTCTAGGAGAATTTGAGAATTGCTGTTAATTATTTAAATGTTTGGTGGAATTCACTACTGAAGCCATCTAGTCATTGGCTTCTCTTTATGGAGAGATTGTAGATTACTGATTCAATCTCCTTACTAGTTATAGGTCTGTTTAAACTTTTAGTTGCTATATGACTTAATATTGGTAGGTTGTATATTTCTAGAAAATTATCAATTTATTTTAGGTTATCCAATTGGTTTATAATTATTCATAACAGGCTCATAATCTTTTAAAATTTTGTGGCATTAGCTTTAATGTCTTCTCTTTTATTTCTGACTAGAGGCCTGGTGCATGAAAATTCATGCACTAGAGTGGGGGTCCCTCAGCCCAGCCTGCCCCCTCTCTCAGTCTGGGAGGCCTCAGGGGTGGGAGGCAGACTAGCAATCAGGGGAAGGCGATGCCCCATCACACCATTGCTGCTGCCACCACAGGCTGTGCAAGTCTTGACCAGCCCTGGTTACCTGAGCCTCGGGCGTCTCTGGGAGGCTGAGCAGCTACTGTCAGAGGCTTGCCTGTACATTGGGCCAGCCCTGGGCAGCTGGCCAGGCGACATCTGAGATTTGCCTGCATCTCAGGCCAGCCCTGGGCAGCTGGGGGCTGAGGGAATTGGGGGACTTTGAGTCAGGAGCCCGGCTTTGCTGTGCCTGCCACCCCAGTGGGGCTGAGGCAACTGGGTGTTGCCATCTTGTGGCTCTGGGCACCACCATCTTTGAGGGTAGGGAAGTCAATTAGCATATTCCCTTGTTATTGGCTATGGGTGCCACCATCTTTTCAATTAGCATATTCATTCTTGATTAGATAGGATTGTATTTATTTGGATCTTCACTCCTATTTTTCTCAGTTTAGCTAAGGGTCTGTCAAGTTTCTTTTAAAAAATATTTTTTATAGATTTTAGATAGAAGAAGAAAGAGAAAGAGATAGAACCATCAATGATGAGAATCACTGATCAGTTGCCTCCTGCATGCCCCATACTGGGGATCAAGCCAGCAAACTGGGCATGTGCCCTGACTGAGAATCCAACCATGACCTACTGGTTCAACACCAGCTGGGCTGTCAAATTCATTTCACTGATTTTTTTCTATTGTATATTATTTTTAATTCTATTCTAATTTTTTTCTTTCCTACCAAAAATCTAAAATTCAAATAATTCTGAATAGATACATTTACTTGAGAAAGAACAAATATGAAGGTATCACACCTTATTTTAAAATATATTATAAAACTACAGTAACTTAGTAAGATTCTTGCATAATGTCAGACACAGAGACCAATGGTACAAAATTGAGAGCCCAGAAATAAATCAATGCATATAAAGCCAACTCATGTTCTACATGGTGCCAAGAGTATACAATGCGGAAAACATAGTCTCTTCAACAACTACTGTTGAGTAAACTAGATAGCCACAGGCAAAGAATTATATTGAACCCTTATTTCACACTGTACACAAAAAAATCAACTCAAAATAAATTAAAGACATAAATGTTAGACTCCTAGGGTAAAAATTACTCTAAAACTTCTGAAAGAAATATATGGTAACTGCTTTATGACATTGCTTTGGAAAATGTTTATGGACATGATAAAAAAAAAAACACAGTAAAAAAAGGAAAAAAAATAGACAAATAGAGTTTAATGAAATTGAAAACTTTTGTTAGAAAATGATACAGTTGAAAAAGTTATAAGGAATGGAATAAGATATTTGTAAACCATATATCTGATAAAGGGCTAATCTCTAAGATTTTAAGTATCCCTTATAACTCAATAGCAAAAAATGTAATAACCCACATTAAACAAAATAGATTAATGACTTGAATATATATTTCTCTGTAGAATACAAGTGAATGACCAACAGGTATATAAAAAGATGTTCAATGTCACTAATCATCAGAAAAATTCAAATCAAAACCACAATGATATCACTTTAATTTGTTAGTATGCCTATTATTAAAAAAACAAACAAACAACAACAAAAAAAACACAACTAGAGACCTAGTACATGAAATTTGTGCATAGAGGGGTCCCTTCAGGCAGCCTGCACCCTCTCTAATTCAGGACCCCTCGGGGAATGCCTGACTTTCAGGATCAGGCCTAAACTGGAAGTAAGGACATCCTTTTCACAATCCGGGACCACTGGCTCCTAACTGTTCACCTGCTTGCCTGCCTGATTGCCTCTAACTGACCCCCTGCAAGCCTGATCACCCCTAACTGCTCACCTGCCTGCTGGCCTGATTGCACCTACCTGTCCCCCCTCTTCTAGCCTGGTTGTCCCATGTAGTCTGCTCTTCAGTTGCATGGTCATCCCTCACTAACCTCCTCCCAGCCTGCTCTCCCCATGCAGCCTGCTGTTCAGTCAATACTGTTACTGTAACGGAGTCCCAGGCAATTTGCATATTCCTCTATTATTAGTATAGATAATTGTTGGTAAGGATATAGAGAAATTAGAAGTATTATACAATGCTAGTTGAAATGTAAAATGGTGCAGTCTTTTGGGAAAACAGTATAGAGATTTCTCCAAAAACTAAAAATAGAACTTCCATATGATCTAACAATCAAACTTCTGGGTATTTACCTAAAGGAACAGAAGTGAGAATTATAAAGTGATGTTAGAACACCTATGTACATTGTGTCACTATTCACAACAGCTAAGATTTGGAAACAACCTAAAAGCCCATGGACTAAGAAATGGACTAAGAAAATGAAATCGAAACATGCAATGAAATATTATTCAGCCCTAAAAAGTAGCAATATGTGGTAACATGCATAATCCTTGAAGACATTATGATAAGTAAAAGAAATAAGTCAGAGAAAGACAAGCACCAAGTGATCTCACTCCTGTGAAGTATATAGAATTGGAAAACCATACAATCCAACATAGGGATGGTGGTCACCAGGAGCTTGGAGGAGGAGTAATGGAGCAGGAGGGCTGCTAAACAATTAGCACTAGGCTTCAGTTATACAAGGTAAATAAGCTCTAGATAGATCTTCTACACAACACTGCACCTATTGTTAACGATGCTGAATTGCACAACTAAAACCATGTTAAAATGATGGGTCTAGTATAAAAATACAAAGTAATATTCAATAAAGTTAAAAGTATTGTCATATATTATATTCCTATACCATAACAGTAATATTTATTGTATTTTTAAACCTATTATTTTAGATGATTAATATTTTTCCTTCTGCACTGAAATCTTTCTTACTAACCTGAAATCCAGACAACATTGACACATTTACTCTTTATTTTCTCATTGTTTGTGTGCATACAATGCATACAACACTCACTATAGACTGGAAAGGTCCACATATTCTCCCAGATGGTACACACACTACTTTGGTCCTTTTCCTTCCCCTGGTATTCCCTCCTTTACTGCCATAACTGATGAACTCTTGCTCATCAGCTCTGGATTCAAAATTCTTAGTTCTGCTCAGTTCCAGGCAGTCAGACTCGATTTTTTTTTTTTTTTCTGTTCTAGCTTCCCTTAGTTAATTCATAATTATTACACATTTAGTGGTTTTGTGTCTGCCTCACCATCTGCATCAGGGATCATTTTAAGGACAGGGAACATGTTTTGTTCGTCATGATACTATAGCTAGTCAGCTGTCATGGAAGACCTACTTGGTTTTCAAAATGATTGTTGAATATGTACACTCCAAATTGTTTGACTCCTCCAGTCCACATATTGAATTCTAAAGCAAAAGGGTTAGAACAATATCAGTAATGAAGTCCCCAAGTTTTTGATTATACATCAAGAGAATCAAACATAACCTGGCTGGTGTGGCTCTATGGCAGAGTGTTGACCTATGAACCAGGAAGTCCTGGTTCAATTCTTGGTCAGGGCACACTGCCCAATAGGAGGCATTCAGGAGACAATTGATCAATGTTTCTCTCTCACAACTGACGTTTTCTATCTCTCCCTCTCCATTGTATGCCCTTGCATCCTTTGTCAAATATTAATTGGCTATAGAGGTGTGGTTGACTTTTGGTCTCTCTGTTCTATTCCATTGATCTGTATCCCTATTCTTATGCCAGTCCCATGCTGTTTTGATTACAATGGCCTTGTAGTATAGTTTGTATCAGATATTGTGATCCCTCCAACTTTGTTCTTCTTTCTCAAGATCGCTGAGCTTATTAGGGTTCTTTTTCATTCGATATACATTTTTGGAATACTTTTTCTAGATCTGTGAAATATGCCATTGGCATTTTAACAGAGTAAGAGAAGCAGCGATCAGACTCTCAAACCTCAGAGGGAAAGTAAGGGAGGATGAGGGTAAGGGGAAGAGATCAACCAAAGGACTTGTGTGCATATATATGGGCCTTGCCAGTGGCCATGGACAATGGGGGTTGGTGGTTATATGTTGGGAGGGGTTTGGGATGGGAATGGGGGAATAAGGACAATTATGTGAGACCATAATCAATAAAATAAAATAAAAATTTAAAAAAAGAAAAAAGCATAAATAATAACAAAAAAAAAATAGGGACTGTGTTGAATCTATAGATTGCTGCACAACACTGCATCTATTGTTAACAAAATATGATATATGACACAGATATCTCTTCCATGATTGTAGGCAGAACTTCCTTCAGAAAGAGCCAGGAATAAGTGAAGAAATATTTTTTTTTACATATGTGTCAGAATATGGCATGGCTGGGTTTGTCCAAATGTAGCTATATATACTTTAGAAGGTGAAATCCTCTAATGATGTTAATTCTTCTACTCTATGATGATATTGTATGCGTCCACTTATTTGTATCTTCCTCGATTTATTTCTTCAATGTCACATAGTTTTCTGAGTACAGGTCTTTTACTTCCTTGATTAAATTTATTTCTAGGTACCTTATTTTGTTATTGTTGTTGCAATAAGTTAGATTTTTCTCTTTCTAATAGTTAATTATTGGTGTATAGAAATGCCATCGATTTCTGGATATTGATTTTATATCCTGTTACTATGCCAAATTCATTTATTAGATATAGTAGATTTTTAGTATATTCTTTAGGGTTTTCTATATTCAATAGCATGTCATCTGAAAATAATGACAGTTTTATGTCCTACTTTCCAATTTGGATGCCTTTTATTTTTTCTTCTTGTCTGATCACTGTGGCTAGGACTTCCAGTGCTATGTTGAATAAGAGTGGTGAAAGTGTACATCCCTGGCTTGTTCCTGCTCTTACAGGAAACACTTTTATAAAATAGAGTGAATTTATTTGATATGGTATTTAATTTCTGAGTATTTGTAGCAATGAGCAAAAGCACGTTTAGCCAAGATTCTGGAATCAGAACCTGTGCACTTCCTACTTAACAAACTAGCAGCTTTACAGTTTTATGCTTTGGATAATGTTACCTAATTTCATGAGTCTCAGCATCTATATCTGCCCAAGGTAAGTAATAATACACCCTACACCATTGTGCCATGAATTCTAAAAGAGAAAACAAAGTTAAATTCCTACTGCAGTTTAGTAGCTAATAAACATCATTCTATTTTCCTCTAAAGAAGTTAGCTAGCAGTGGCTTAGACAACATACACACTTGTTGCAGGGCAAAAGTAACTGTGGTGATTAAGTAGCTGTGCTGTTTGCCCTGTCCTCGCCCTGGCCACCTCTCCATGTTTCCAAGTTGGCTACCAGAGATACAAACTCCTGCACTAATGAGATAGTGTCCCTGCTCTGGGGAAAGCTGCAGGGACAATGGTGTTTGTAGTCACACTCCTCTCCCTTTTCCCAGAGAAGAAAACCTCTCTCTCCCTTTGTTGGTCAGAACAGGGCCGCAGGGCAGATAGGAGATAATCACTCTCTGAGGGGAAAGTAATTGTTCTGGAAGGCTCAGTCAAATTATCACTGTTTTGCAACCAAGGAAGAAGTTGGAAATAGCTGTTGATTAAAAAAACTAATAATGACTGCCACTTCCATGGACTTGAAAAACACTGCCTTTGGTTGTTTCTCATCACAAACATTCATTATTTATGTTTATGTTACCTTCCCAATTAGAAACTGTGGGCCCCTAAAAATTGCAAAGACAGGACAAGTTATCTCATCTCCAGCATCTTTTTAACCAAAAGTAAATAACACATGTGGAGGCACATTAATGTTGCTGGATAAATTCATGTTGGCTTATGGAGTTATTATGATGTCTTTAAATAATAAATTATGCGTATTTCCCATAGAATGGGTAATCTTTTTACATATATGCATATATTTTTACTCTAGAGATGAATTGACAAGTGAAATGTATGAGAAATCCAGTGGTTAGGGGCTGAATAAATTGTCTTTCTTGAGCTAGAACTTAATATTTATAACTCATGGTTGTATAACAAAAATATTTTTACATGTCATTCTATTCACTATGCAAAAATATCTAAGCCAGGAATTATCACACTCACAATTTACAGGTGTAGAAACTGAATCTCAAAGAGACCAATTTATATTCTCAAGCTCTCATACCTCCTCAGCTGCAGAGCCAAGGCTAATACTCAGGGTTTCTGATTCTAAGCTCAGTGCTCTTTTCATTAAAGCACTGCAGACAAGTTTCTCCTGAAATATGATATATGTCACAGATATCTCCTTCATGATTGTAGGCAGAACTTCCTTCAGAAAGAGCCAGGAATAAGTGAAGAAATATTTTTTTACATATGTTTCAGAATATGGCATGGCTGGGTTTGTACAAATGTAGCTATATATACTTTAGAAGGTGAAATCCTCCCCCAAAATAAATCCAAGTATTTGAAAAATACATGGCTAGGAGAATGAACTATCAGGGTATTATTCTAAATTGCATTCCAGTTGATTACCCATAAAATTGACATTCTGATTTCTAAGGTAAATAAGGACAAATGCCCTCAAAGGAGCCTCAGAATCTGGTAAAATGCCTGGATGAAGGTTAGGTGTGTGTGTGTGTATGTGTGTGTGTGTGTGTATGCATGTGCGCGTGTGTGTAACCTCTAGTAAAGTTGACAAAACATTTTGAGATCTAGCATTCCTCATTCATCCTGCATTTCTTGAAAGCCTACTATATATGCTAAAAACTCAAAGTTGAATATTAAATGATAAACTACTCAGAATTAGAAAAATATGCAAACAGAAATACTGTAATAATAAAGACCTCCAGAAAGAGGGCTTAGCTAAATTTGGACATGAATGGTGAGGGCCACTTAGCCAGCTAGAAAGGAGAAGTTCACAGGAGGAAGAAAGAGCAGTGCTCACAAGAGCAGGGCCAGCTCCCCTCAGAGAAGCATGTGTTTCAGGGAAAGCTATTTAAAATGCTCCTCTATTTACAGGAGACAGGGGATGCTTAGCTTTGATAGCAAGAATGAGTACTAAGGTGACAAATTGAGTTTGAGGTAGACTAGGAGAAAGAGGTAGTGCTGAGAAGCGAATTTTTCTCAAGGTTTAGCTGAAGCCCGTTTGCCTTAATAGAAAAGTTCACTCTTCTGCAAAGTAAACTTTTTTCCCTCATTACCCTAAGACTTGACTTTCTGTTAAGCACACAGTCTGACTTACCTGGACTTGAGTCCCATGGTGACCAAAATCCCTTTTCCCTTAAAGGGGCAAAGGACCATTTCATTTTGGCAACTGCAAGTGTTCCTTCCCAGAGGAAATATCTGCTAACTTGCAAATTCCTGTAGCACTTACTATCTGAACCATGTGCCACTGCATCATATCTCAACTGTTATCTTAACTTTTTAATGTGTTTACACGATGTTCTACCAAATAACGTTTGGTTCCATAACACCAGGCATCTTTTTCCATTTCTTATACCTACAGGTTTTGTGTATTACTGGTCACAAAGTATTAAAAAAAAAAAGGGGGGGGGGAGAGCCAAGAATAAACTTAAAACATTAGACAATAATAAAAATAAATAATTAAATTAACCTTTTGTTACATTAATAGTTTTTAAAACTATTTTGAACATATGGATGGAAACAGAAGTCATCCTTCATCCTTACAACATATCTTAGTATGTGAGGTTGGAAGTATCTAAAAGTACTGGTAATCAAAACAGAGTGGCCCACTGTACCCTGGGCAGACACTGCTTCCTTACAGACCACGCACTTTTGTCATAGCTACTTCTAACTCTTCCCTCTCTAAACATAAAGGCAATAAAACGGGAAGTTTTCATTTTACATGCTGTATGGTGAAGATCATTCATTCTGTGTGACAGTTAGCATGTCAGTCTGCTTGCTTTTGACCCCATCTATAAAGTGGGATTGTATGTTTTACAGAAATTCTATACATCTTACAGGATCACACAATCAGTCAGAGAGACTAGTTGTTGAATATCTGAAGGCTAAGAATCCAGTTTGACGCGTGACTCTTTCCCTCTACTCTTTTAAGGAGAAAGAAACTGGAGCTCTCAAGGGAAATAAAAGGTAATGAATGGTTCCATTCCCCATTAGCCAGAGATGTGCCCTCTCTGTGCCTCTTCAAAACAAGGCGCTCTGCAAGTATGGGTTTTTCTTCTCTGTCAATCAGCCTGAGAGGAAAAGGCAGATTATTCTGCTTCTACTCCACTATTCAAAAGGTGTATTTATCAGACTAGAAGGTTTATTAAAGACTTTCAATAGGTAAATATCAATCTGGCTGAAACAATTTTAATAACATTAATATGCCACAGCTAATGAAATCTTGCTGGCAGAATGTCCTCAGAAGATAGAATTATTTACACTATTGTGTAATAGGAACAGCTGTTTGCCTCTCGCCAATTCAGACTTGCAGTCTTCTTATTGAAATACTAACAAATCTTAGACAAATGTTTGCTGTTCAAGGCTCAAAGTTGCTCTGAGAACAGGTGAGAGAGAGAGAGAGAGAGAGAGAGAGAGAGAGAGAGAGAGAGAGAGAGAGAGAGAGAGAGAGGGAGAGGAACAGAGGGGGGAAGAGAGAGAGGGGGAAAGAGAGAGGGGGGGAAAGAGAGAGAGAAGAGGGGAAGAGGGGGGGGAGAGAGAGTGAGTGCTACAACTGTAAATAGAACTTCAATCTAGGTGCAATTTGTGTACTATTCACTAGGCCTGCACATGGGCATCTGTAAATGCAGAGTTCCAATATTTACTAATAATTTGAAGATCTTTCACAGCTTGGGATCTTCATGAAACAAGTTTTCCTCTGCCTTCTCAGATGTAACCCAAGCACATTTCATCAGCACAGCTTCATTTTAAGTCATTCTGCCAGAAAACAAAAAAGACATCGTCTGTCCATGACTTGTTGAACAGTTTATCTACCTAAATGACTTTGAGAGATGTGGAAAATGGTGGAGAGAGGGGAGCAGTGGGGATCATGCTCTCGTTTGTCCTCAGAGAGGACCTGAATGTGGGAAGCATGTGGAGCAAGGGGACATCGCAGGCTGCTGGTGGCAGAGCGGAATGAACTGCTGCTGCCATTCCATATTGGTCAAAGCATTTACTCCCAAGTACATATTTGAGAAACACCAAGAGTTAGGTACAAGATTGTATAGTTTGTGTTGAGGAAAAATCCCCAGAAAAATCCAGTTTGACGAGTGATTAATAAGCAGAATAATTAATCAATATGTTGTGGTGTACACATAAAATGAAATATAAGACAGCAGTTAAAATGAAAGAATTCAGAATCTACGTACCCAAATGTATAAATTTCAAAAACATAATGTTGAGTAAATTGTAAGTTGGGAAATGAAATATGCCATTTATATATTGGTTAAAGGCAATCAAAACAATACTATAAATTTCCTAGGAATGTAAATATGTATGGTAAAGGTATAAAAATATGATCGATAGGAATTTTTTTTAAAAAAGCTTACTTCCAGTTGTGATGAGAGATGAGTAGGTTCAGACAAGAATTCAAATTACATTTGCTATATATATATATATATATATATATATATATATATTAAAAGATCTAAGTGTTAAAGAACATATAAAGCAAGATAACGTTCACTTTTTTTTCTTCTAGTCTCTCTAATAGACTCATATACTTGTTTTTAATCCTGGGGTCCTCAAAGGTGGGGGTGGAATGGGGGTAGGGTAGCAGCCCCTGGGGCCCTCAGCAGAAGAAAGCCCTAGAGCTAGTCTTAACCCCGCTCCTCCCCCTCCATCCTCCAGCCCTGCCAGCAGGGCAGTCCTGCACCTCAGCTTCCCAGTCTGATGACACCCCCAGGCAGGGGCTGTCTCCGCAGCAGCCTGGTCCTGGGAAGCCTGGTCCTGGGAACCCTGGTCCTGGGAACCCTGGTCCTGGTCCTGGTCCTGGGAACCCTGGTCCTGGGAAGCCTGGTCCTGGGAACCCTTAGTTCAGGACTCTGCAACTGACAGAACTGCGCGCCCTTCGAGTTAGAGGTAGGAGAGCCATTCCTTACCCCGCCGGAGGACCCTCGGATCTTTCTCTAATAAAACAATCCAACTGCCTTCCAGCTATCCCAGAGATGTGAGCCAGCTGTAACCCACCAGGGCTGACCTCGCCGCAGAGCCTGCGGCCGCCGCCTGGGGCCCGCGCCTTCCAGGGAGGGATCTCCCTGACTGGATCCCTGCTTCCCGCAGGGAAAGCACCGCGGCCCTCACCCTGTTAGCTTGACTGCTGACAGCTCCCAATAACAGCAAAAGGAGTTGATTTATGATGAGGCAGGAGAGTCACAGCTGTAAACTGGAAGCCAGAGACGGAGCCCCCCGGGCCCGGGAAGAAACAGAAACTGTGTTCCCTTCCCGAACTTGCCCGCTCCGGCGGCCCGAGGTGTGCGATCTTAGGAGCAGTCAGGACCCAGCCGGCTCTCACCCAACAGACCCGAGTCCCGCCTCCGGGCGCCAGAACCGGGCTCCGGACCCAGAGCCGGCCGCACCGCACCCGCCGCCCGGACCCAGAGCCGGCCGCACCGCACCCGCCGCCCGTTCTCGCTAATGAGTTGTTTCCAATGCCTTTCCACACCCCTTCAGCACCTTCTTCCAGAACCTGGTTCATCTCCGCACCGGGGTCAGACCCACACTTGGGGAACGGGGAGACAGGTACCCTTCCTCTTCCCCAGCCCTTCCCGTCCTCTGCCGCCCCGCCGCCCGCGGAGGGCCCTGGGCGAGGTCCTCCCGCCCCCGCCCCCGCCACGCCCGGCCCTGAGCGCCCACAGCACCCCTCATCCCCCGGCGCCCCATCCCTGAGAGCCCCCATCCCCCCCTCCCTCCGCCCCCTAGCCCTGAGCGCCCCGCAGCACCCCTCATCCCCCGGCGCCCCAACCCTGAGCGCCCGCAGCACCCCTCATCCCCCCGGCGCCCCCGGCCCTGAGCGCCCCCAACCCCCCCTCCCTCCGCCCCCGGCCCTGAGCGCCCACAGCACCCCTCAACCCCCAGCGCCCCCATCCTCCGCCCCCCCCGCGGCCCTGAGCGCCCCGCGGCACCCCTCATCCCCCCGGCGCCCCAGCCCTGAACGCCCCCATCCCCCCCTCCCTCCGCCCCCGGCCCTGAGCGCCCCGCAGCACCCCTCATTCCCCGGCGCCCCCGGCGCCCCCGGCCCTGAGCGCCCCCATCACCCCCTCCCTCCGCCCCCGGCCCTGAGCGCCCGCAGCGTCTCCATCCCCCGCGGCCCCCGCGCCCGCCGCCGGCGAGGCGCGGGGAGGGGAGGCGGCCGGGCGGGGCGGGGCGGGGGCGGCGCCGGCCGCCGGCCGCCTATAAGGGGCGATCGCCCGGCGCGGGGCTGATTGCAGCTCCGCATCCACCGCGCGGCGCCGGTGCAGCGGCTCTGGCTGCGCAGCTCCGGAGCGGAGGCGGCAGCGGCAGCGGCAGCCGCGGGCACTGAGCGCGGCCTCGGCTCGGAACCGGCTCCGGGCGGGATGGACTGAGCCGGCGCCTCCGCCGCGCGGGTGGGCAGGGTCCCGGTGCGGAGAGCGCACAGAATTCGGGTTTGGCTGGAGGAGAGCGCTGGGTCGGGGCCATGGCTTCGGAACCGCTGCTGCTGAGCGTGTTCACTTTGCTGTTCGCCGGTTCCTGGCGCCCGGGATTGACGGCGACGAACTGTAAGTGAGCCCGGGGCCCGGAGCCCGGAGGCGGGCGCAGGGACGGGGAGCTGCCTTGGGAAGCCGGTGTCCAATGTGTCCGCTCCGAGCAGAGGGGGGATGCTGATCGGTGTGGCTCCAGACTCCCCTGCCCAAAAGTTCGCGGTGCTGGAACGATGGGCCCCTGGATTGTCTGGCCTCGCCCCGCAGCGAAGTTCAGGGAGAAGGAGGGGTCCGTGCCCTCTGCCCGCTCCTCTCCAGCCCGGTGCCCGCCTCCGGCGCTGAGCCGGGAAGGCCGGGGCCGGGCGTCTGCGCCACTGGGCTGAGCGTGGAGAGTCTCCCGCCTCAGAGCCCGGGGGCTTCGGCTCGCCTGCGAATGCGGCTGCCCGCGGTTTGCAGGGAGCCCGGTGCCTCCAAGACCGGCTTTCAGCTCCGCGAGGGGAAGGCGCGGGCTGGGGTGTCTGGCCACCAATGGACAGCGGTTAGGAGGACAGGAGTTTGGCCTCAGAGTCACGGCCCAGTGTAGTCAGACCACAGGATCAATGCTGTCCACGTCTCAGGAGGAGGCCCTGGGATGCACACCCCACCCCAAATCTCTGTGCCAAAGGATGCATAGGTAGTGTGCCGTAATGCTCACTCTGTTCTTCAAGCTCTAACCCTGAGAGCTCAGAGCTTTTAATTTAATAGGCAGGCGGGCTGGACACCTGGGGATCCGCCACCTGCACCGGGTATTTAAAGAATCCAGTGTGTCCAAGTTGAATACATCTCTGGAACCATCAGAGATCTAAGCTCCATTGCTCAGCTGCCTCTCTAGGCAGAGAAGGGGAAGTTTCCAGCTCCGAAAACTCCTAAACGAGAAAGAATGCAATTAAGCCATCTGCGTTTTTCCAAAGATGGTTTACCAAGGTCCTGTTCTTCAATTTTCTGGGCTTGCTCCTCTGCCTGCTAACCCCACTGGTACCTCAGACACATCTACTCATATGCGTTCTAATACGGTTGCTTGAAATCAGAACCATTTCTGAAAGTAAGACAGCTCCATACCATCTTTATTCCCACCTTCTTAGGTTTGAGAACGCCCTGAGTAAGACACTCAAGGGAAGATAATTCGACAATGATTATTTACTGAAAACTGTCCAAAGCAGAGCCAGTGTTTCTATCTGTGATTGGAAATTGTAGACGTGCAGAATCTATAGTTAGTGGTAATGCCTTCTGAAGGCTTTATTAAAGTTTGAATTCTAAAGCAGTACTGAAGAGGCAAACCTCTCTAAAGGGAGGTCCTAAAGGCCTTAGATTAGAAATTGTTTCAGAAAACAGGTAAGGACAGGTTATAATCTAATATTTATTCTCCTCCTCCTCCTCCTACTCTTCCTCCTCCTCCTCCTTCTCTTCCTCCTCTTCCTCCTCCTCCTCCTCCACCTATCCCCTGGTTCTCTTCCTTTTCTTCTTTTAAGTGAAATTGTTCCCATGATGCTTTAGACAAACATCTAAACCCTTTAGTAAGAGGAAGTTAGGCTTGGTGCTGAGCTATGGCTCTACCTCCTGGAACACTAGAGGTCAGTATTGGCCCGACAATGCAAAGGTGCAGCGAGGAATCCGTTTTCCTTGGGCACATTTACCTCTGAAAATAGTGAATATTCTAAAAGACACACAAAGATGGAGTGAGCAGTGGTGAAACAGGCAGAACATAGTCTATAGGAATATGGTTTGGGCTTTATTACATAGTCCATCTTCTTAAGAGGAAAGGAAAATATAAATCATTGAATGGCATTTTTTTGTAAATTAATTGAATTATGGTTAATATGTTATATTCATGATTATAAAAGTATTATGGTATTAATTTAAGGCTCATGCTTATCATTACTAATGCAGCAACAAAGCATATTTTAAAATTTAAAAATAAAACTTTGTGATAATGAGCTTTAATATTTCATCATTGACAGTTTAATTTCCTTATTTCCAACCAACATTTCAATTGAATGCACCCTGCTTGCTAAATATTTTGGGGTCAGTGTTCCTAAAAAGTAATGATGGATGTTTTTGTTATGTTGAACAACATGGATTAAGTGAACAATAATCTAGCAGCAGAAAATTACTTCTGAACTCAGTACTCCATGGTTGGCTTCAGACCTCTGAGGCAAGGCCTCTGAGGAAAGATGGAAGTGAGGACTCCACACTCCTCCTGACATCAATCCTCCTGCTCTTCACCATCATCCCAGGGCCTTGACTTCCCAGCCATCCCACCACTAACACGCACCTGCAGATACTGAGCAGCGGTCCATTTGTACAAGGGTATACATTGATTGGATAAATTCTCTTCTTCAAGTATATTCTTTCAATATTTTGAAATATTTCATGTCATTTATGACAGTAGCCTTGAAAATCGATTAGTTATCCAAAATGCTCCATGGTGTCTGTGTGCCTATGAACTTTGTTCAAGTAAAATCAACCTTTGTTTTCATTCTCTAATAATAATGTGTGTGAGTGTGTGTGTGTGTAATAATCTTGCCAATTTGGGCATTTATCTGCAAGGGGGAAATGCTTGCCCAATTATAAATTTTATACATTTCTAATTAAATAAAGTTTAAATAAAGTTGTGTTAGAAGGCCAGCTACAGTATAGATATTATGAATTTGCGCAGAGAATATAATTATCAACCAGTAATAAAAGACTCTGAAATTCCCCATTCCAGATTTTCAGGATATTAAATAGCTACAATTTATTCTTTGGATTTATCCTGAGGGAATTAGTTAATTTAGATATGAAAGGCCGATGTCAAATGAAAAACCTTTTTACATATAATATCAACTCGCTTGACACATGAAGAAACAATGTAATTTAGTAGTTAATTAAAGGGAAACCAGGATTTTGAAGCACCATGGAGTTCTAGCCCTAGTTATGCCACAGCTAAGATGTCAAATACCCATCAGGTTATGCAACCTTCCTGCACTCACATACTTGGGTATAAAATAGCACTTGAGATGTGTATCTCCCCCCATACAGAACAGCTGCTTATCATTTTACTGAGGATATTCTTCACATATTAGATATGTTGGAAGAACATTATGATGGGAGAACTTGCATTCAGAAGATAAGTGCATGGGATAGCAAGGTCACTATTCACTTACTTTTTTTTTTTTTTAAACAATCAAATGTTATGCGATTATAAAAAACCTCAATTTTTATCAGCAAGTATTCTATCTATTTGTTGTTGCATATTAGGTTCACAGGGATAATAACCTTGGGAAACACAAAACTCTTTACCCTAGTCCTCTATCATAGAACTTCATCTAAAATATACAAGGGTGCCAATCATATTCACAAAGATCTTCAAATGAAGGGATACACTGTAGCTTCAGTTAATGAATAGTTATGCACAAGCCCAATCAGTAGGTAATATTACAAACAAACAAATATCATGTTGGTTTCTTTTGTCAGGAAAGTGTTTGCAGCATACTTTTTGTGTTATATGGTTAGCAGAAGTGAAGGAAGTAGTGATGCTCATGTAGAAGAGTCCTAAAATTTTCATGGTTGAATGGCCTTAATTTTGACTATGCATTTGAGTTCTCTTCCCTTTCTATTTCCATAGCCCCTATCCCCAAACCAGATTCCTGTTTAGACTATTGGAGATTTTAAAGGACTAGCAACTTTCACACAAGGGAAAGAATTATGAGACAATTTATATCCATTGGAATAAGCTCCCCATCCCCTATTCTCAATCTAATGAATGAATGTTCTCTAAATTGCAAGTTTTCATTTTTCCCTCTTCCCTTTGCCCCCCCCTTTTTATTACATTGCTTTATTTTTCAGTGACTGTTTGTTACAAAACAAAATAATATGATATATTATTTGAAATATTCTTAAAACCTTTAGAATGTGATCAAAGCCCCTTAGCTTATCTTTCAGAAGTCTGCTCAAATATGGCTTTTATACATGAGCTAATTATCCCAGTCATATAAGAAAGTAGGGGGAGGGTCAGTTACCTGAAAGACCAGAATAGTCACTCGCTCTGTAGGGCTTTATATTGACTCTTCAGTGTGCTGGTTGAGAGCCAATAATGACATTTTTAATGCAGAAGGGAGCTGTCTTTATTCATCAGCGCTCTGACACTGTCTGGCTGGTGTCCTTGTGAAGGTTATGGACTTATCCTAATGTTCTCGATGTATTAAATAAAGTAGTTGGATCAAATTATTATTAAGGGCCTATCTCATCATAATGTATTCTTGTCTGCTGATGTTGCCTACTGGTCATTCCATTTGGATACTTCCAGGGTAATTGTACTCAACATTGTTAAGCAATTTTATTATAACAACAGAATAATAGGGTTTTAATTTCTAGTAACTGCTTTGCATTTTGAGTTCTCATTTCATATGCTAAGTTCACATAATTTGGCCAGGCAACACTACTAGGTAGATTTTTATTAAATTCACTTTACAGATGAGCACATTTAAGGTTAATAGAAGTTAATAATTTCTCCAGGACCATAAAGTTAAGCAATGAAAAAAAAAAACACACCAGGATCTGGAACTATATCTACCTATCTCCACTGACCAGTCTTTATAAGGTATTTGATTAATTCCCATGAAGTTAGGATCTGTGTGAGCATCTGTGGAAAGATGCCTTGGGATTCCTAGGATTAGTCTCTGTAGCTCTATCCTTAGCAAAGGGGATGGAGGTCCTATTTCTACGAGAGCCAATTCTTAAGTCATTCTTTAAAGACGCATCCAAAAATTTGCAATCTGTATCTGATGCAAGTAGCCAAGTGTTACAATGATGAGAGATAAGAGGCCTCACATCTGACATGTACCAGATGCTTTATATTTTTATAAATTTCTATAAAAATGTGATAAGGAAATTACATAAATTTGATAAAGACTGTGACCACAAACACACACACACATACACACACACACACACACACACACACACACACACACCAATACCTGAAAGGTACTTTATGGAATGCGCACACTCCACAAACAGCCATGTTGTCTCACATCTCCTCACATCATTTATTTGCATAACTTGTCTGCTTAGTTTAGAATACCTTTTCCCATTTTTTATCTTCTTTCACTTTTCCCAAACTCTGTACACACACACATACACACACACACACTTTCCCCAGGCTGGGTCAAGTGCCCTTATATATTACTATTATATTTCTATGGCACTTCTTATATAATATTTTTCTCTCTAATTAAATGGTAAGTTCCCTGATTATTATATTTTATTTCAATGTCTATATTCAGACTAAAACATTGGACAATAGAATGGGTGAGATAATAAATGAATGATCTCCAACTAAAAAAAATATTTCTAAATTAAAATAATTCTATGGTTGATAGAATTTTTTTAAAATGTTTTTTGTTTTAGATTTATTTTTAGACTGACAGACATTACCTGTTATAATTTTAGAGATGCCAAGGAGTATTCGCTTGGGGCAGTTGGTGACAGAGCAAACCCAGCTCAGGTCCTTCCATTGGCCAAGCAATCTGAGAGCCCTGCACATGCAGGTGCTGCCTTTGCCATGACAGGGTTCTACTGACCTGTCAAGTGGCCATTGGGTCCTAAATGAAAAACCCTCTGCATCCCTCTGAACTCAGTACAAAGCTTGAGCTAATTTTATTAATACATTTTTTGAGTATTTTTGCAAGTTTAATGAGTATTCATATGTATGAACTCTTCTTCATAGTCCAGGCTCCAGTATAAAAAGGAAAAGTTTGGGTACTATTTAATTGGGTTTTAGTCATAAATCACTTGACAGATCTTTTTTATTGCAATTCTATAACATAACCCAAATAACATTATTCTGAGTCTTCAATGTCATCTCATCAAACTGTGGTGGGGGAAGATTTAAGTGTTATTGGTTTGTGTGTGTTACTCATTTAAAGAAATGAGTCCTTACTAAAGGTTTTCTTCCCAAAACTCAAGGTTGTGGTTTCTTTCAAAAATTAACCTGCAGAAATAAAGATGACTAAGAAGATACAGTCTATGTCCTCCAGGAAATTTGAACATGGGCAGCCAGAAAAATAAAATTTTTAACATGTCAGTGATAAATGATATAACAAAGTTAATCACAAGGTGTAATGTAAGGTGGTTGGGGCATCAGGGCAAGCTCTCTGAGGGGAATGAAAATTAATGCAAGACTTAAATTAAGTCAGACTTCACTGGCTGGAGAAATGCAGAGATTATTATAGGCTTTCCGTGCGAAGTGTGAGAGAGGGGTATTGTAATGACTGCATGAGTAGCTCAGAGGCAGAGGGACAGAAGAAGAAACTATAGGCAAGTGTTGGGCTCTTACATGTTTACTATTAAAGCTATGGAGCGTCACTGAAGGATTTTGTATGTAAGATATACAAAGTCAGATTTCCATTTTGTGTGTGTGTGTGTGTGTGTGTATGTGTGTGTGTGTGTTTAAATAACGGTAAAGAATAACGGACTAGAATGGGCCAAGAATAATAGTAAGAAAGTTAGTTAAGAGATTATTACAATAACTTATATGATAATTAACAAGGGCCAAAAGAAGGAAGTTTCAGAATATGCAAAGTTTGCAAAGAATCTGAAAGAAAATAATGGCCAAGTAAATTCAAAACATGGAAGTGGATGAGCTAATACATTCACAAAAGGCACAGATTGGTGGTTAAAATGCATCCTACAGCTGCTCCCATTGTTTTTGACAAATGAGAGCTCTAGATGCTGAGAGAGGTGCTCTGCTCTCTGAAATGAACCTCCTCCCTGGGAATACCAAATGACCAGATTTTCAGTATGGTATATTTCAGATTTGCATGGCACCATATAGCATATGCTGTCTGTATCTATCATCTTGATGTATCTTTCAGTCTATAAATTATGCTGGGTTTTGTCAGCAGAGTTAGAAATAGTCACTAAAGAATATGTAATTAAACCTCCGCATCCCCCTTCCCATGCTGCCTCGGGCAGGGGGTGAACTGGGATCATTACTACCACTCTGGTTTCTCCGTGAAAACAGGAACTGGGGGACTTGGGAGTGCAGCATTGATTCTCTATCATCGGTGTTTAATTTGCATAAATTCCATGTCACTACTTTCCTAATGTCTTTTGTTCATATTCTTGGGGGTTGATTAATGCCATCTGTTCACAGGATCAGCTGAATTGATTGAGTTTTAAAGGATGACAACAGTGATGTTGAAGATAGAAAGTGAAGGGAAATGCCAAAACAGCAATCATGATGTATATTATTTTTAACTATCTACCTTTGGAAGCAGAAATATTCTTCTGAAGATTGTCTAAAGCAACGTGCCTAACAGACAGATGCTTGTCAGTGTTTTTCTAGGCTACTGTTTAGTTAATTTATATTTTCTCTGCCCTGCACCCCTTTATCCCTCCATCTGTCTTTCACATTTTCCCTTACTCTCCCACTCCTCTCTGTCCTGGGGCCATGTGCTTGGGTTACCTCAGGCTTTTCTCTGAACTCCTAATTATGATAAAACATGAGAAGAGGGACAAGTCTGTTGGACCCAGGGCTGCCTTGTGAAACTCTGTAGGCACAACAAAGCCTATTCTGAGGGCAGGCCTTACAGGGTCTGCCCCTACCCTCCACCCCCCCTCGCCGCCGCCCCCTCCACCCCACCCCGGGGCCCTGGGAAAGCCCATTTGATATAATAGTATCCCCAGTCATCTATCCCCAAACACTCTCTGCGAACTCCATAAGCCTGCTAAGCTGTAAATATGGGGGAAAGCCATTCATTATAAAGATAAGCATTGCCACACAGAGCCCCATGGGGATAGAAAATATAGGAACGTAAATCTATATTGAACTATACTTGACTGAGAGAAACACACCTTTTGCCAAAGAAAGGTTTATGGAAGAGTGAATACTGGGTGTCTGAAGAGGGAGATGATGTTCTGAGTTGAGGAAGAGCAAACAATGGAACACTCAGCATGTCCAAGAGGAACGGCCCTGTCTCTCCTCTCACCTGGGAGCAATCCGTAGATTCATATCCTATTCCCTGTGGCAGGTGTGAGCTGCAGGTTGGACAGTCCATGTGGGAGGTGATAAGCACTTATCCATTCACAGGAAGGTAAGTAGTGAAGGGGAATGGAGCTGTGTGGAGTAGCTGTGTGTAAAAAGTTCACCAGGACCCACTCCGGTCTGCCTGGAACCCACTGAGCCACCTTGCCCTGTGCTCTCACATCACAGTTTACCTTGGAGAGAAAGCTCTGCCTGGTGACAGGATTTGGGTCAGATGTTCCAGATTGGAGACAGGCTGAGCTCACCAGGATATTAAAGGAGATTAATGCCTCTCGTTGTACAACCATCAGGAAATTTTTGATACAATCACAAGAAATGAAACCAGCAGATTGGAATGTTGGGATGTTGGGGGATAGATCAAGAAATGTGTCTCTTCCTTGGCAAGGTTTCTGTCCATGAGGGAGTGGTAACTGATATGGTCTTATTTTACTCTTCACCTTAGTTCTATGGACATTTGTTCTTCCCCACTGCTGACTTCAGTTAACATTTGCTATATGATTGTTTTTATGCTTTTCTGGTAGAAGCTAAAGCTTTTTGAACTTTTCCATTGAAATGCCACTCGCTAGAAAAAAAATGCATAAGAACCCAGGGGATTTAATATTTAAGATATTCCTGAGTGATAATGTGCTGGCTTGGAAGGTTAGGTAATTAACCAAAATTAAATAGATCGAAGGTCACAGTGGAATTATAATACACGTTCTCTGATTCCAAAATCCATACATTATTTTTACTCAAACTGTTGTTTCCTTAAACCCAAAGTTAAGGCAGAACTATTCCTAAACTGGGAGGTGTTCAAATTTCCAGTCCTCTTCATCTCTAGTGAAAAATGACTTATCTGTCTAGATCTACAGATTTCTCTTAGTGTTTAGGTAATTCTAACCTTGCAAGCAGTCCTTCACCCACACCTAGAAATCCCTGTGGCAAAAAAGTTTCTGTTGGTTTTACCACTGTAAAAGTCAATTGCATCATTCATTAAAGCTCATGCCACCAACTCTTTAAGGCCAGGCTCTGTGCCTGCAACTAATGGCCTTGGACTCAATGATCAGTGCCCACTATTAGCACACCTGCTCCTGATTCATTCTCCCTAGAGACTATTTTCCCTAAATGTCATATTGTCATCACTACATCATACTCCAACAGTCCAAGAATTTTATATGGAAGTTCTGATATTTTTAAGTTGAGACTAATGATGAAAATCTGTTAGTGATACAGTTTCAGTGGCATTCAGTTCTGTTCTCCATCTCTGGACTGCAGAGTTCAGCCCTCACCCAGCCCGTAACCCCTTTCACCTGGTAGGAATAGATGGAGAAGGGTTAACAAGTCCATATCCAATACCTGTACTCTTCATCACACCCCAGGTGCTTGGTAGAGGAGGGTGTGAATTGCTTTGATCACAGATGCATGGGCATTCTTTGCTTACTTCTCAGCTCTCCTGCACTTGCTCTTCTGACCTGCCCTTGTTCTTTGGACCTGCACTATTGCTTGGCATTGTTGTGAGTTCTATCCTTGTGTCTTTTACCCTCCTTTTCAGCTGTTTTCTTGTCTTAGTTTTCGGAGGCTGGGTGATTGGTCCTCCACCCTGTACCCTCATAATCTTGACTCTCTCCCTCTATCAATGCTGTTCTCAGGAAAGGACACAGAAGGCTCTGAAGTGGTTCACACTGAGGCAATTAAAATGCTGGGTTCCAGTTCTTCTAAAGAATTAGTTTCAAGAAATAACTCCCTAGTATTTAAGCTTATTTTAGGAGCATAACATTTTGTTTTCAAGATGAAATCGTGTACAGAATTTCAATAAGCGAATACAAAGATTCTGCTTTTAGGAAGAGGGGGTAAGGAGTACAGAACCCCACCCTCAGTCACCCTCAATCTCCTCTGATCCTCAGGGAAGGCACGTGAGGGCATCCATCTTGGTCCTCAGTGCAGGCATTTCTCAGTGCACATTTCATGCACAAGCAATTAGGCACATAAAGATTCCAGGAAAGGAGGGCTAGCACCCTCAGTGGTCACCAACGCTTGGCTGCTGGCCTTCCCATCTGACTGTTGAGATCATTAACATTTTTAATGTTACTTCTGCCCAGGTGCCTATGTTTAACCCTTTGGAAATCTGTTTTATTCTTGATGCTATTTTATATAAGTCACAGGGCAAAAGAATGTTACTGACATTTGCTGATTAAAAAAACAGTACCTTGTCAAAGAAACATCCCCTCATTTCAGTCTCCTTAGTTAATTGATAGTCAATAACTATTCTTATTTTTAAAGAAAACTAATCTTGTAAAGACATTTATATATTCACTCCCATCCCAGATATCTTCTTGGGACCTCCTCAAAAGAGAAGGTTTCATGTTATCCATCAGTGAATGATGGAAACCACTGGATAAATTGAATCAAAGCATAGGCAAGTAAAGGTAAACCAGGTGGAGAGAGCAAGCTTGAATCAGGGGCAGTCTAGGGTCAATGGCTGGATGTGGGCACACAGGTCAGTGCCCCCTCAATACATCATGTCTGTAATGCCCCATTCTTGTGAGAGAAATGGAACTTGGCCTCTTTCAGTAAGGCCCTTGCAAGGGACCCTAGTGATAATCAATGGACTAGAAATGGTGAAAGATCTCAGATTAAATAAAAGTGTTGCATGTCTGGATTCAGCCTTGGTTTATAATTTTGACTGGATTGTTAATTGTAGTCACAGGCTTGAATGTGTGCTTAGAGCACTATCCATTAAAAAATCCCATTGCATGTAGATCTACACAGCACTCACATATGAAAGTAAACCCAAGTAAATGCAAAATGTTTTTTTTTCTCTATTGTTGATGGAATTTTGTATAATAAATAATGTAATGTAGTGTGTATACACACACACACACACACACACACACACACACACACACATACACATGCGAAACTAGTACATTTGAGTTTCTTTTGTTTTCTTTCATGGTTAACCATACCAGGTGAAATTTTACATACCTTTGTATAATATATTCTACATATTGTTGTTTTTTTGTTTTGTTTTTTTGTTGTTTGTTTGTTTATTTGGTAAATGTCAAAATTTATTATTCCTCCAGATCAATATTGATGTTCGTGTCACCTTTGTGATGGATATTTACCTCTCCAGATAATACATTGAAATGGGCACCTGGACAAGAATGAATATTTATTTATTGGATGGGCTTTGCCAAAAGGATGTTGGGAGGTGTGCTGCCATCTTCCACTGTGGCTGCTCTGTTTTAGGGTGGCATTCAGTGTGCAGCCTTTGAATTTAGATTTATTGTGGTTATTTTTTTATGTTTTTTTCCCCATATGGTTCTTTTATCTAATGGATAGAATGCAAAACTTCAAATATGTTCAGCGACATTTTAGTAACATAATCAGGAGATAATGATACTTGAGCATTTGGATAATAAGTGTACATGAGATTAATGAGCACCTTGCTTTGGAATTAATTTAGGCAAATACACTGTTACCTGAGAAACACAAAGCTTCTTCCACAATGATCTAATTAAAGAATACAGGAAGAGACATAAAATTACAAAGTGGTTCTTTAGCTTTTGAGGTATTGATTTGTTATTTTGAAATCATCTTATGTTATGTCATGTGTTTTGGAGAAGTATGTGCGTGTATTTTTAATACTGCACCCTTCTTATTAACAAAAGTTAATACCACGTGTTTAGGTACCTTTGAACACATCAAAGAAGGTTGAAATGGTTGAAATTCTTTCTAAAACTGTGAGTCTACAATAGAAATATTTCATGATCTAGTTAGCATTCTTCTATTAATTTTGAGTACTGAGTAGCTATATATATGCACTAAGGAAAGTTTTGGCTTAAAAAGCTATAATTGTGATAGGGTCTGTATGCTGTAAATATTCCAAGAAACGTCTGAGCAAGTGAAACAAAAACAATTAAAGGGGGAAATGTAAAACTATAAATGTTTTCACCCGTGTTAATACATTGAGATTAAGATCTCTATCTGTTATGCATACAAATGTAATTTTTGTTGGAAAATTCAATTTGAGTTATTGAGTTTCTATAGATAAGTGTTTTGTAACTTCATTGAGGAAATAATATCATTTTGTATATGGTGAAATAAAAATTTCCCACTTGGCCAAGGAGTCTCATGTTACACACCAGCTAACTTATCCTAGATTAGAAACTAAAGCCAAGAGGACACCTCTGCTTGTGTGTGTGTGTGTGTGTGTTAAGAGGGTTTGATTCCTAGAAGAAGTCAAAGACACTAGAGAGTTCTCTGTCCAAGATATACATGTATATGTACACACATGCCTCACACAGAACTCATATGTTCCCACTGTGGACTACTTAGTTGGTGTTTCTCTCATAACAGAAATTAAATCTGGTAACATTAGTTTATCAATTAGAAGCTGTTTCCCCGGGGGACATTTGACAATAGATGGAGACATTTTCAGTTGTCACAATTGGGAGTTTGCTACTGGCATCTAGTAGGTAGAGGTCAGGGATGTTAGTGAGCATCTAGCAATGCACAGGAATGCATCACACAGCTGATAATTATCTAACCCCATATGACAATATAAATAAAGTCTGAGAAACTCTGTTTAGATCTGTTATTCATGGACCTTTGCATGTTAATTTTAAAAAACAACACCATCCCCCAAAATCCTCTACATAATGTCTAGTCCTGTACAAAGACCTGTTTACTAGAAGAAGAAATAAATAATGGTTCTGACTGTGTGACTTTGTGCTTATTATTATACATTTCCCCCCAAATATGGATGATGATATCTTCCTTTAGCATGTACTTTTGTGAATAACACATGAGATGAAGAATGTCTTTTGAGAAATTGAACTCACACATTCACTTTAATTTGCATTATTTGGAGAAGTAGTGGCCTGGCTATAATGTTCCCATAGTCTTTAACAAACAAGGGGTTATAGGAGCACAATGTGAGCAAGAATCATTAGGAATATTCTGGACTAAGAACTGCAATGATCAATTTTATACCATTTTCCAGTTTTTCTAGTTATATTCTAGTTTAATCTTTATCCTCATCTTGAAAACCATCTGGCCAGGCCATCTTTGGCTCTAGCTGAGTTTATGTGATAGGATAGCATTTTCTAACTATTTGCCATTTGTTCTTTATCCAGGACCCTTCTGGAATGCCTATATATTTGAGAAGCTCTGGGATGAAACTAAAGGTGCCACAGCACCATATGCAACTTCCAAGGTGACATATGGGCATGGCTCAGGAAACGCCATCAATCAGTTAATTCAGATGACATTTTGTACCTTATTTAGCAGCTCAAATATCATTAAATAAGGATACTAGCTTTCATCTCTTATCTGCTCTAATGCAATTCTAAATAATTTTAAATATCATTTAAAGCAGACACACAACCTTTGCTTTATCTTTTCAATGGAAATGGGGTGCTTGGCCTTGGCCTCTATTGGACTTCTACTTTTTTGAAAAGTCAGGTTACAAAGTCAGAGGCTGAAGAGTTGGGGAATGCAGACCTTTAGAGTTATTGTAGTCCAGCCATGACCTGTAGATTTCCACATTTCCTAAAAACATTTTCTCATAAGCACACACCCACAAATGGTTTCACAGGACAGTGCATATCCCTGCTCCACAAAAACTATAACTTCCAGAATATCCTGCCTTCCATTGTACCCACCTATCTCCAGGTAGCAACAAACCGCTCCCCTGAGATCTCACACCATAGCTTTTCCATTTTATCATGATTTTTCTGTATATACCTAAGGACAGTATCCACATTTCTTTTGGTGTTCTTATATATGGTATTATTTTACTTCAAAATGTTTTTATTAGAGGAAGAGAGAGAGAGAGAGAGAGAGAGAGAGAGAGAGAGAGAGAGAGAGAGAGAGAGAGAGAGATTGCACACCCCCTACTCGGGATCGAGCCCACAACCAGGGTATATGCCCTGACCAGGAATTGAGCCAAAGACCCTTCTGTGCATGGGAAGATGCTCAACCAAATCAGTCATACTGGTCAGAGCTATATTCTTTATCTTTATTTCTTCTAAGATATGGTTAGGGTTATATTCTTAATATTTATTTCTTCTAAGATACACCTCTTCATCATTGGACTTTCCACCATCAAGTTCCCTTATGTTGTACATATTTTTTTTCTATCAATATTCTTTTCAAAATATAATGTCTAGAATATAACACAATCGTTCCTTAGATTTAGCTCTTACTGCCTGGGTGTCACAGTATGATGGCCATAAGGAGACCAGGGTTGCAGAGAAGATTCAGCTATATTTCACAGCAATATAAATCTTCACATCTAAAATGAATCAAGCTAGAGAGCAACAGGAGCTTATTATCTACAGGCCACTATTGTCTCTCCTTTCTCTCACTTATAATTTATTCTTAATTGGTCCTCAAATGATACAGATGTTTCTCTTTACTTTATTCAATAGTATCTTGCAGAATGTTATTTTGAGAGATTATCCTACATTGGGTGAACTGTAAATTCTCGTCTTACCTCTATCTGTACATATCTTCTCTCCATAATCTATTCTAGTCTTCAGTTCTTCAACCTTAATTAATTTTGCTATACTGTAAACTCTGTAAGCATACAAATATACATTAATTTTTAAGCTCTTAATTATGTACTGACTTTTATAGGTCTCCATTTTTCTTTCCATTAATAATTTGTTCAAGTTCACTTCAATGTGTGGAATTAAATTTTATATAGTCTCTGTTTATGGTAATAATGGCTACCATTATTGACTGCCTACTGTGTGCCAGACCTTATCATTAATATTCATTACTATTCATCTGCCACACAGCCCTGTGCAGTTAATATTTCTTAAGAAACTCCAGTTTAGAGGGGTAAATAGTTTGCCTAAACATATACAACTATTATGCCGTTTTATGTAGTTGACTTGAGATTTAATCCTGGTCTCTGATTCCAAAGCATTATGTTCTTTCCATTGAGGAGAGGATACTAGAACCTGGCTAGGAGCTGAGCTCCTAATGTCATTCTGTTTGATTGGTGTCAGGCACATTTATTTCACAAATATTTTTCTAGTTTCAAATTAGGAACTAATATTAGCTTTTCATGAAGGAACACATTCAACTTTTCAATATAAACCATAGCTACTTTCATAGTAGAAGACAGAGTCCCACCAGCTTTGGTTCCATGTGATGGAGTCGATGACTTATACTGGCTCCTACTCAGTAGGCACCACCTGTGCTTTTACTCTTGCTCACAGTTTTCAAAAAGCCCTATGGTTGGTTCAATCTCCTCAGTAATATGATGCTGTGAAATGATCATATTCCTCAGGGTAACATTATCTCTGAACCATTTTCAGTTATAGCTTTAGCACCTACCACTAAAGAAGGAAGCAGTGATATTGAGGGGACATACAGAAAGACACACACACACACACACACACACACACACACACACACACACGCTTATACACACACATAAGAAAAGCCCATCTTTCTGGAGCATTAACATTCTTCATGGCCTAAGAAATGCACAATATTTTAATATTAAAGAACAGGCACTATTGATTCCTGTATATCAGTTTTGTATCCTGCTAATTTATTGAATTTATTTACTAATTATTAATTGTGGTAGATTCTTTAGGGTTTTCTAAATATAGTTTCATGCCACCTGCAAGTAGTGCCAGTTTTATTTTTTTCTTTCCAATTTGGATATCTTGTTTTCTTGTTTGATTGCTGTGGCTATGATTTCTAATATTATGTTGAAAATACAATGAGTTTGGAAGTGCTCCTTCCTCTTCTTTTTTTTGAATAGTTTGAGGAGACTAGGTATTAACTCTTTTTTTTAAATGTTTGGTAGAATTTCTCTGTGAAGTCATCTGATTCTGGGATTTTTTTGTGTTGTAAGTTTTTTTAATTTTTTTTAATTGCTGCTTCAATTTAATTTCTAGTAATCAGTCTGGATTTTCTTTTTTCTTGGTTTCTTTTGGAAGTTTTATGTTTCTAGAAATATATTCATTTTTTTCTAGATTGGGATATTTGTGTCTAGTGTTCCTTAATGATCTGTTGTATTCTTGTGGGTTGTAATATCTCCTCTTTCATGTCTGCTTTTCTTTATTTGGGTTCTCTTATTTTCTTAATGAATCTTGATAGAGCTTTGCTAATTTTATCCTTTTAAATAATTAGCTCTTTTTTTCTATTAAGCACAGATTTGTTCTAGGGTAGAATAAAAAAAAATCTCATAAAATTTTTAAATAAAACATGAGATTTCAAACATGACTCTGGATTCAAAATGTGTACCTAGAAGTTCAAGGTGAGTGTTCCTACTCTTCTCTGACTTAGAGGCTTCTCAGGAAAACCTTCATAAAGCTTTTCCCTGAATCAATCTTTTTGGGCTTACATAAACTTTGCTGACTTGGCCTTCAGTTGAAAATGTCTTTCTTCACATTTTTTAAAAGATTGAATTACTAGGTCATGCTACAGAATGTTACTAGATTGTATGTTCAGAATGTTACAGTTGTATGTGTCTTATCTCTCAGCATCTCTGAAACAAAGGCCGTATGAAGGCAGAAACAGTAATAATACTCAATTTCTTTTTATCCTAATACCAATTGTAGACCTAGCTCCACTGATGACTTTCTGTGTTGGGAACATGGGATGCAATGATTTTGGTAGAAGGCCTATTACCCCCACCCCCACCTGTCCCACCTTCTCACAGGACTCTCTGCACTAGGATGCATGAGGATCTTTATTTTGTGTTGCAGAATTGCTGCGAAATCCCTTAACCTGCACAAGTCGCTTTGTTTGGATGTGCATCTGTGCATTGTTCTTGAGTAAAGGTCTTATGTTTTACCTGGTTCGTAAAACATGACCATGACCCAGAAAAAATGAAGAGGAAAAAACAGTGAGAGCCTCATTACCCTGCACATCCTGAGGAGTGGAGAGGACAGCCTGACTGTCCATGCAGAGCAGCGCCCTTTACCTCAGTGTGCCTGAGCAGCCTGTTCTCACCCAGCTCCTGGCTGGATGGGTGTGAGCTCTGGGGGGACAGACAGGTGCAGGAGAGAGCCCCTCAAAGGGCAGAAATGTCTAGAATGTAAAAGACCAGGATAGGAAAGGAAGGGGAAATTGACATTTCACGATTTCCAATGGCCAAAGGTACGCATCACAAACAAGCTGGAATAACATGGATTAACATTTTTATTACAAAGAACAGAGACTCAGAATAAATATTCAGAGCCTGTCCCTTTGTCCTTTCCAAAGCCTCCCCTGGCATCCCTTCACAGGAATAAAAGAGAACAACAGCTTAATAACTTGCATTTGCAAGTCTCTGAATATCCACCTGAAATTAGTTGCCCCCCACTGAGAAACCACTGAACTTGAATCCTTTATATTGCATCAGAGAAAAGATGGCTGAAAAGCCCTTTATTTCCTTCAAATGTCAGGTGCCCACAGGAATCAAAGAATCCCACTTCTATTAGGTCAGGCTCAGGATGATGTTCTAGAGCAGTGGTTCTCGACCTTCTTAATGCCATGACCCTTTAATGCAGATCCTCATCTTGTGATGACACCCAATCATAAAATTATTTTCATTGCTACTTCATAACTGTAATTTTGCTATGTTATTAATCGTAATGTAAATATCTGTTTTCCGAAGGTCTTAGGCAACCCTGATAGTGGTTCTCAACCTGTTTTTATTAGATTTATACTGTGATATCCTTTAAAATCTCTGATGTAAGAGATTTTCTTTCTACTGAAATCTCCAAAATCCCCGAGGCTGTCCTTTAGAGGGGAGCATGTTCAAATCACCTTTGCTAAGTATCCACCATGGCATAGGAACAGAATGCTTGCCATGTGCTGAAACCGGTTTGGGCTCAGTGGATAGAGCATCGGCCTGTGGACTGAATGGTCCCGGGTTCGATTCCGGTCAAGGGCAGGTACCTTGGTGGGCTCATCCCTGGTGGGGGATGTGCAAGAGGCAGCTGATTGATGACTCTCTCTCATCGATGTTTCTAACTCTCTATCTCTCTCCTTTCCTCTCTGTAAAAAATCAATAAAATATTTAAAAAAAAAAAAAAAGAATGCTTGCCATGTGACAGAAACACAAACAAGAAAAATTACAAGGAAGGCCCACCATCTATGGAACACATTGTGGAGTGAAGCAATCCTGTTATTACTCTTGTTGGCATACAGAATCTTCATAGCGACCCTGCATGGCTACGTGTGTTAAACTCCATGTTAACGTAAGAAAACATTTAAATCTGTAAAGAGTTTTTGTGACTTTATTTGAGCCAAACTAGACAGTTGCCCAGTTTTTTGCCTTGTTTATACATTTCCATCAAAGAAGGAGACGTAAGTGTGTTATATTAAGTCCATTGGTGATTGATTAGGAAAATGGGAGAAACAGATAAATCTCTGGGATTAGACAAAAAGTAAAATGGTAGACACATGCTTCTGTTACATAGGTGGGTACTGGACAGTTAACAGTCAACAAGTAACACGGTAACAATAGCAATGAGGTAATTTAGGTCTCCATCCCGGCATCCTGACGCATTGGTAGTGCTCTGAGGGATCCAGAGAAAAGGGAGGTTACAAGTTACCCTGACATTCCACAGGTGCGTTATCCTTGATACAAAAAGACTAGGCTCAGTAAAGATCCAAGTTGATCTTTCTCAGGAAAGATACTGGCCTAGGACATAACTTCAGACCATCCTTTGTGGTTACTTTAGGTCTCAGAGTATGTAAGACTGCCATGCAGGCCTCCTCTGAGTGAGCCAGGCTAGCATGTGCCCCCTTTCATCCACACCTCGTTTACAGAGAGGGAAAGAGAGGAGGGAGCCAGTCATTGCCTAAGATCACAGAGCTGGAAAGTAGAACTATCAATGCAAGCAGTTTGACATTAGGGCCCTCAGTCATCAGGTCACAGACTGTCATGATGGTCCTCATGTGACAAAGGAGAGGCTGTGTGGGGTCAGGTGGAGAACTGTGCAGGTTTGACACAGCTATGCACGGAGCTTGTTTCTGAGCTCAGTCTGTCTGACAGCACATGCCTTTCCCATACAGCATCTCTTCATATGTCCACACCCTGCATGTCATCATATTGGAATTCAGCTCTATAAGGGAAACTGCACACTAATTCTGGTGCATGCACCCATCACTTAGACAGGGTCAGGCTCAGCTCCTTGTCCCATGCCATTGCCCTGGGCCTCAATGTTGTCTAGTCTTCTCCTACGTGCCTGGTACAGGCAAGTGCACTGAGTGACTCAGTAGTTAATTGGATGAGCTCCAGGCTCCTGACTCAGAACTGCGAAGTCCTCACAAGCCACCTCTCTCCCTGCTCAGTCACATTTCCCATGTGCTCAGCCTGCACATAGTGTGTGCTTGTTCGGAGCAGTTGTGCAGAAGTGGTAAAGAGCCAGTCGTCACCTCATGACACTCAGTGCACCTATCTAGTTGTTGACTAAAACACTCCTGTAATAAAAGACAGAAAAATAGGAGAAAAACAATCAGAAGTGTAATAACATGAAAACCTCTTGTATACATGGGAGAGATCCAATAAAAAGGAGCAACTCCCTCAAATGGCCCAAGCTTTCACCTTAACTACTTTCTTCAGGTAAAGACAAAAGAGAAATGTCAGAGGAGGGGCTGGGGGCAACTGATTACAGGAGGAGGGGTAAGTTGCTTCTCCACTGATAGAGTTTTTAGAGACTTAGTCTTCTTCCTGGTGCAGAGAAGACATTCCTACAAATGGAGATATTCCCGATAAGTATAGTAAATGTTTCTTATAAGAGTGTAGCTTCTTGGTTTTCAGAGCTTCTCCTGTGTGTGCTGTTTCTTAAAAATAACCAACTCAAGAAAATCCTTGTGCCAAAGAGGCATTTTTTAGGGAGGGGTAGTGTGCCTTTATCATGGAGAGGTCAGGGCTTGTTTCTGGTGCTCCCTGTCCCTGCCTTTCACATGCTTGCATGGCAGCACTTCCTCTTTGCTAGCCTGCATCGCTCTTCCCAAACATATGCTGTTTTTCTGGGTTCAACCCTAGCTCTACCCAAAAAATGTAGCCTGGGAACCAAGGAACTAGCTTTCTATACCCATGAAATGATAATTCTTCTCCCTCTTGCTTTTTAGCAATTTTTTGCCAGATGCATTATTTCCTTGTTGTTTAGTGGTTGCCTTTCCTTTTTCTCTGTACCAGTAGGTGCTCAGTGAAAGTTTCGTTGGTCCATCCTGGGGCATTAACTGCAAATTAAAGTCATCATACTCTGACACTCTGGCTGAGAAATGAGCAGCTCAGGCACCTGGTTCCTCTCGGATTTCAGGGTGCAGCTCTGCACTGAATACGTTCAACTGGCCCTAACCTGTTTTGCTCAGTGGATGGAGTGTCGGCCTGTAGATTCAAAGGTCCTAGGTTCAATTCTGGTCAAGGGCCCTTGCCCAGGTTGTGGGCTTGATCCCTGGTAGGGGTTGTGCAGGAGTAGCCAATCAATGATTCTTTCTCATCATTGATGTCTCCCTCTCTCTTTCCCTCTCCCTTCCATTCTGATATATATATCAGAAAAAATATATAATTTTTTTAAAGAATACTTTCAACTGAATCTCAATTTCTCTCAAATATAAATCTCACAAACTGTCTGCAGCTTTGGCATGCTCTCCTCAGGGCACTGAAATGGAATTTATAGTAGAAACCAGCTCAGAAACACAAGCACTCTTCAAAGTGTGCTATTTTGTTGAAAGAGGCACCAGGAGAACATCAACAATGCTTCATGTTCATGGGTGGAGAGTTCTCCAGACCTGCAGCAGGGTAAAGGTCTACGGTTACCACATCCATAGTAATGCACATGATCGCCCCGTTGATCAAACATTACAGATAGCTGAGATGGGTTAGGGACAGACACAGTGTCAAGTGGACAAATGTTTCCTGGTGATATTACGTCCTATGTATAAATCAACAATAATTGAGGCCTCATGAATGATAAAACCTCCTTTTTCCCCCATTTCTTCTCTCTTCTGAAAACACACATACACAAACACAATTCTATAGATAAACACAAAGTGACCCAGGAGACATAAAGAACTGGCCTGAGGTTTGTTTCTGGATAAAGGGCTGATGCAAAGGCCTTCCTTGGTAGAAGCCTGGCCTACTTCCGAGAGGCCTTCACCTCTCACGTAGAGGGTGTGGCGCTGCCTGTGCTTTAAGGCAGAGTGTTAATAAACAGCAAGGGCAAGTGTTAATAGGGAGGAGCCAATTATCCAGAATATATTGAAAATCAATGTTGCCTCTAGTGTTGCACTATGGAGGATGGACATTTAAAATGGTTTATGATATGGCCCCAAACTTAATGAATGTTCTATCTCTTAAAGAGACTAAGCCTAATTTTAGCAATAAATTAAACGGTTTGTAACAGAGAAGCAGGGGCATTAAAAACAGTATTGATTTGGGGTTTACATAGATGTGAATTTGGATTCCCACCCACATAGTCTAACTAAATGCTCCCACCGCCTGTCTTTTCTTTTGCAAAATGGCTAAGATAATGTCCAAGTCACAGAGCCTCGGTAAGGTCAAGTGACATCCAGTTTGCCTGTCTGACACTCAGCAATGCAATGGCTGTTTGCTTTTCTTTTCTTATGGTGCTCTTTTGCAACATGTGGGAGGGATTGATTCTTCAAAAACAGTTGGGGAAACCTGACCCAGGGAAAGGTAGCCAGACCCACCACAAGAGATAACAGAATTAGAGGCAGCCTGGACATTCCTCTCAAACAAGGATGCTTGTATTCACAACAGAGAGGAAATGAAAATGAATGCATGCACCTTGCAGTGTAGAGCTCTTAGTATTATATACATTTCCTTCCTAGTTTCCAACCAGCAGTTATTAATAATCATTTTGCTTTCTTGAGAGCAGTGGAAATCATTGACCCTGTGGTGTGAGCTTCCACGTCTTAGTCCTTTCACTGCCTCTTACTCTTTAATTCAGAAAGATCTATATAAATGCATAACTGTCTGTGTCACACCCTCCTGCTGCTGCAAGCCCCTCCTTGTCCTGGTTCTGTCGACCTCTCCGAATTCAGCACCCTTTTGTAACTCTGTGGTTAGCCTTGCATTTAATGTTCTAATTGTTCTGAAGTCTTGGCAGTACCCTGCTTACACCTGGATTTTTCATTCATGTACACCTTCTTTTGTTCATGGATGAATTTTCCCCTCCTCAGCCCACTATTAGCCTCTACTTGCCTGGCTGACTTCTAATTATCCTTCAAGATTTATTTCCAATATCCTCCAGAAGTCTCCCATGACTTTCCCTCCCCCTGTCCGGGCTAGATTGTCTTGCTCTGTGTGCCATACTTTCCTTTGCAGACCAACTACTGAACCAGCCACATTATTCTGAAACCATCTGTTTGTCCTCATTTATTATTCATTAGCAAATGCCCAGGACATGTTTGAGAACTGGCCATAATTGAGGTAGCTGTCCTGGCTATGTTGAGATGCACTCAAGAATAGACCTACATACTGATAAGCCAGAAAACAAAATTTTTTGTACAAATTGGGCTGAGGCAAAGCAGAACCAAAGACTGACAGATTCACCCATTAGTTAAGCAAGAATGACATGATCAAGGCATTCTTTATATGTAGCCACTCTCCTTTCTCTCTGTTCTCTGGCTTTTCTTTGACATAAACTAAATATATGTCCATATATCTCAAGTCCAGTCAATGTCACCATCAGCTATCAGGGCAGAGTCTCCACTTCTGGGTAGGACAAGGGGCATAAGGCTTGGTCTAAAATAATAGGGCACAGAGTTTTGGTTGAAATTTTGACATTGGTTTTAAAAAACTCAACAAGCTTTTGCACTTTATGAGTGTCTATTTCCTCAACTGAAAACCTGTATCATGAGATAACCTGTATCATGAGGTTAGGTTCAGAGTTAGTGGCATGATTTATATAAACACCTGGTACAGTGTCAGGCATAATTAATGATGGCCATTATGATTCGATACAACTATTTTTATTCTATTTAAAAGTTTGCTTTATGTTACTCTGCTGTGTAATTACCCACAGCCTAATGTAGCATTATTAGTAAATAAAAAATGGGGGCAATAAACTGAAGGCACATCGCAGCATGCATTTACTCATCTTAAAACTTTCTTAAGAAATTATAATAGACATCTAATATAAAGAGTTGTTTCTTAGCCCTTCTGGTATCATGAAGATTTTGGAAAATGTGGGTTTTTTCAAATTGTGGGGCCCATTCTAAAGAGCTCGGATGAAAAACATGAAGGCAGAGGGAAATGTCAAAATAATATACTGGATAAAGTTATCTTCATGTTGGCATTAAAGACCAGAGTAGATTACAGTGTGGAAACATATAGATATAGATCTTCAGCTAACCTAGTAGACTATTAAAGAAGCACAGCAGGGGTCCAAAGTAATGTTTCTATTTGAGCATAAAAATACACTGTGCCTTTTGCCATCTCTTGAGAAAATATTTGTTCTTTGCTTTTTGTGCAAATGTTTGCATTGTTTTTCTTTTTTAATTTGAGGAAAGAAGGACATGGACAAGTGGGCAGTAAGAAAATGCTTTTGTTTTTCCCAGAAATGTGATGGAGAAAAAGATTAAGCAGTGTTAAAAATATTAAGAGCATATTATAACTAATGTTTCAGGGCCTGTAGACCCTGTGCTCCTGCCCTGAAAAAAGTGAACCTAGATCATACTTAAAAAAGGAGCAAAGGTCAAGTTTACATGTCCACTTACAGCAGCTGACAACACTATCACCCACCTTCAGCAGCCTGTCTGAAAGTTGCTGGGGACAAGAATTATAGAAAAGTAAGAGTCAAAAGGCATGATGAAGGAGGGATGTACAATTGAAATTTAAGTTACTTAGAGTCTTATTGCTGCTTTAATATATTTACTGCAGCAGAATATGGCCATGAACACCATGGTAGTTTCTCATAGATCCCTGGGCAATGGAAAACATGTAACACACAACACTCAAGCTCTTTCCTTTTGTTTTTTCTTTTGTTCCTTAGAAAAATTGCCTTCTTTCATCTGCCTTGCTGAAAAATAAGACTTGACTTTTCTATTTTCCACCTTGCAATAATTCCAGAACTTATCCCTTGACTTCCAATTCTAATTTTTGCATCAGGACAAAGAGAAAAGCCCTTCTTGTTGTACATAGTAGGGCTCTCATTAGAAAGTGCTAGTCGATGCATGTACCTATCAGAGATCATGGACTGGAACCGAATAAGTGAGAGTATGATGTCAGAACCGTATGCTTCCTACCTGTGTGACTTGGCTAAAATGAGCATGAGCTGTACCTATGTGAAGATTAGATATATTGTATGTGAAGTCTCTTTAACAGAGAGAAGGAGCAAATCAAAATTTGTTCCCTTCTCCTGACATCATGAGATAACTGAATATGAGCATCAGTAAGTCTAAAATAGGATGGTTAGGTAAGTGGATGTTACACAGACACACTCCCAGGACCTAACAGGAATTAGAGCTAAAATATAAGAAAATATCCTGAACAAATAATCAATTGAGGACTAGTTGGAGAGAACTGTGATAAACAAGGATGGAAAGTGGAGACCACAATAAAAACTGGTAGGAAGGGCAGAGGCATGAAAGGGCTGGTTCTAGACAGCAGCTGATGTTCAGGAGAGATATTTCAGCTGTGGGGAGTTGCCAATGAAAGCTCTGGAATCTAATCCCAAAGCTGGGTCCTCCAATGGAGAGCACCAGAACTGAGAAAGGTGCTCACTTAACATCTGGCTGTGAAAACAGCAGGGTTGCTACTTACTAGGAAAGATAGCTGGAAATTCAGGAACCCTCTTTAAGAGCCAACACACAAAATTCCCTGAGGAGCCACTCACCTTGTGCTCCAGCAGAGGGAGGAGGGTAAGAATGGACTGGAGCTGTGTGAGCAGAAGCAGGGTGGGGGGCTCTGGAGTTAGAGCTTAGGAGGTAAATACCCCAGTTTCCTATACTGAGTCATTCTCTCATGCTGCAGAGGTCATATTTCTCAGGCAGATATTTGGTATCCAGAAAATTTTCCCTGGGGTGGGGGAGACAGTTGACCCACCCAATTGAAAAACACCTTGACCCATGATATAAACTTTTTGATGTTCATTAAAAGACTGAGAAAAACAATTTGCCTCCAGGCAGAAGCAATTGCCCCATCCTGTTGGAAAAACTCACACCACACCTATGGATGATTGCCTGAAGGCCGCTCAAGATTGAATCCAATCAGTCTGCCAACAGAGGTAGTTTCTGGGGGCTTTGAATCTTTGCCTGATCTAATTAGTTAGAAATAGCATTTGATATTGTCCTGTACTAGAGATAGAGAAGTATAGTAGATCTACCTAATACATAGTCACAAACCCAAACTGGCAGCCAAATTAGGAGACAAAACACACACACACACACACACACACACACACACACACACAAAGACAAAAAACAAACAAAAAAAAAAACACAAATAAAAGCACAAGGACTTCTCTAGAAGAGATGGATGAAATTGAGAAAATAACTTTATTTTTATATAAAGTTGAGAAAATGTTGGTAAAGATGCTCAACAGTTTGAGAAAAGATATATTAAATATAAAGAATTACACAGCACTAATAGAGAACAAAGTGGAAGCAATTTATAGAAGATTAGGAAAAGATAGGGAATGGATCAATAAATTAAAAAATATATTTAGAAAAATCTAAAAAGAAAAAAAAGAACAATTAAATATCAGGAATACAGCTTAAGGAAGTTGTGGAACAACATGAAATGTAAAAACATTGGCATAGTAGGTGAGCAAGAAGGGAAAGAAAAGGAGCAAAGGATAGAGAAAGTGTTTAAATAAATAATGGCAGAAATCTTCCCTAAGTTGGTGAAGGAAGAAGTCACACAAGTTCAGGAAGCACAGGGAGTCCCAAGTAGGAAGAACCCAAACATACGCAAGCCCAGACACATCATAATTAAAATGCCAACAATTAAAGACAGAGAATCTTAAAGATAGCAAGAGAAAAGCAGTTTGTTACCAAAGGAGCTCCTATAGGGCTGTCATCTGATTTATCTTTAGAAACTCTATAGGCCAGAAGGAAATGGCATGAAGTACTCAAGGTAATGGATACCATCTATATATATATAAAAGCCAAACGACTGGAATGACGAGTCACTATGATGTGCACTGTGGCTGGTCAACCAGCCCAATTATCACCTCCATTATTTTGGGGGGCAGGGTCTGCCAGCCAACCTCCCATGGCCCCTCCCCTCTAGCCAGCCTGGCCTTGCTCACCAACCTCCTGCAGTCCCTCCCACTGCCGCTCCTCCCCCTGGCTGGCAAACTTCCCATGGTCCTTCTCCCTATCCCTTGCCCAGCTGGCAGGTCTCGTCCCTCCCCCCAGGTGACAGGCCTCAGTGGCAGTGTGTCCATAAGAGAAGAGGTGGGGAGGCAGGGAATTGCATGCTGGTGAGACACCAAGGGCAGTGGCAGTGGTGTCTGGAGACCGTTCCTTCCACACCCAGCCTGGCAACCATCACCCCCTCTCCTGACCCGCCAGGTCCTTTGGACCCTGATCAGCTTGGCC